>SNQJ01S0009590.1:29458-50056 GCA_010110895.2 Picea sitchensis | reverse complement strand
ACTTCTTGTGTACTTGTGCATGGTGTTTCTTCTTGTGATCTTGGTTGCTGCAACAAATTGTCTATGGTTTAAGTAAAATGCTAAAGATGGAATAAAATTTAGGCTTAAGCCTAGCTTATTGAAAAATCAACAAAAAACTATCTTGGGTGAGATTGTGCTGTGCACCCTATGCACAACGTTTCCTGCTAGTTTACCAGGAGGGACGATAGTTTTAGAGGGTTTTGTTGGAAACCCGTTGAGATTCGAACCTGGGTCAGCCCAAGAAGAAGTTAAAGAATAAACCAACAAATGGTTCCGTTGTCGGCTGTAACTACACAGGATTAAGTGGATGCGATCCATGGAAGAAACACACAAATAATGGAAGTATAGAAGGGAATGTTCAGGCCATGGAATCCAACGAAAGCAGATATTGAAATATGGTTGAAAACAAAGGAACTTGAGTTTGTGCAGAAGGACACCATAAACCCTAAGTTAACACCGTGCAAATATCTCAACAAATACATGTTTAGCGACTTGCATGAGTTATTTTTCTATGATTTCCCACATTTGTTGTAGGAGTGGTTGTTGAGATTAAAGGACAACCACCCTACAAAATTAATCAGACAACGAGAGTGTAATCCTATGGAAATCGCGCAGTTACAACAAGTTAATAAAAAATTTTCACGTGCAATATATTTCTAGTTAGAAAATATTATTGTAGGGTTTATCACCAAATTTGTAGTAGATACCGCGAAGTCCTATACTGCAGTAGAGAAAGATTTTCTAAAGGGAGACAGAGGTAAGTGTATCCGATCATTGTATACTTCAATCAATATTTTATTGTATGACAATGGTGTGATTACCATAGAATCAGACAACTAAACTTCCTTGCGTGCATCGGGGAGGAGGGGAAGCAATGACATGAGGTTGAGATATCGAAAATGAGACGAATAAAGGAAAGAAGAATGACCCAATCATGATTGAAGAAGACTAGATAAATTATATAATGGAAAAAGCTAGAAAGACGTGTAGTGGAGTACCCTACCAATATAAAATGAATAATAAGAAGAAAGCCATAACTGATAGAGAGGGCTTGGAAAGCGATGAAGAAGAGGTAAAGGATCTCCGGGATGTGGAGCAGATTGAGGAAATCCCACACACAACATATGAAAGGAAAACATGAGGTCCAAGGTCAGGGAAAAAAGGCATAACTCCCATCCAAATCACCGTCAGTGTGGAACCTACAACCCCATGTGCGACTAATACACTAGAAAAAACACAAACTTTTAGACAACTGGATTTTAGTGGAAGAATAATAACAAGACACACACCCAATCAAGGAGAATCAACTGGAGGAGCCAGTTCAGGAAGTAAAATTCAATTATCTACACCCCATAAAGGTAGTAGTTCAACACAGTTCAAAATGACAGGACATCATCCCACGATCAGATTACCATAATTTCGGGGAGAGGCATCAGAGGACCCTGAAAATCACTTATTCATCCGTGAGAAGATTTGGGAAGAAAAGAAGCTCACAAATGAGGATACAAATATTATGTAGTTAACAATCACACTAAGAGACCGCACACTGGATTGGTATATGAGCCTAGATGTAAACAATCCATAAGGAATACCAAAGACTATTGAAGACGTGAAAAAGCTATTGGTAACAAATTTTAGAAGCCCAACTTAGAAGACTAGTACATGAATGAAATAATTGAAATCAGGTAGAAACTAGATGAGTCTATTTAGGAGATTGATCAACAGTTTAAACCACTGAAGGGTAAGTTGAAATATGCAATTACTGACATGCAACATAGGCACTTATTTGTGAACTCCCTATTACCACATTTGAAATACCCGTTAAGATAACAAAAGTTCCAAAATCAGGCAGAGGCTCTATAGAAAACCTTACAACTGGAATAGAACCAATATTGGTAGACAGATCCAACAATAGAGGAGTTGAAGGAGGATTTGAAGAATCTAACATTTAAACTTAACCAGAATAAGGGTAAAAATAAAAGAAAAGTTGTTTGGTGTACCCTATGCAGGACAGAAGGACACCATAAGAATTAATGTCCAACTTTCACGCAGTATATGAAGACATGGGTTCCAAACCCATTTCCAACAGGAGGACCATGGTGCGAGATTTGTAATACACATGGGCGTGATCCATATCATTCTCCATTTATGCAAAAATAGAAGACTACCAAAAAGTTCATATTGCAATTTTTGCAAATCAGTGGGTCATGATTATAAGGATTGTAGAACGATGGAGTTGATGGGAGAAAGGACTTCAGATACTTATAGGGTGTAGGAAGAAAAGATGTTAGGAAAAGATGCACCTCAGTTCAGCCAGATATCACCAACATACAACAATGCTCAACAACAATAAAACAATGTGAAGCCGTAGTATAATAATGCACAACCATAGCATAATCCCACACAATATAACTAGGTACCTCAGTACAATGCACCGTGCGAAGATCGAGGCAGATATAGAGGTGGAGGATGAGGAAAAGGAGGATTTGGATGAGGTAGAGGACCAATAGTGTACCACAACTTCCAACAACTAGGACATTATGCAAGGGATTGTCCACTCCCACCAATGACATGTATGTACTGTTGCGCAACAGATCATGACATAGAAGACTGTTCAACACTCTTGGGGAATATCTAGGAAAAAAGAAACTAGAACAACCAAAATGTCCAATAGATTTCTGCATAAGCCAGAGATGATGGGAGAAACATCAATATAGTCACTCAAGGAGGAGCCAAGATGAGAACTGATGCATTATCACGCGATCAATATCATCACTAATGGGTTAAGAAGAACACTGAGCCACATAAACAGTTTGACGTGTGGAAAGAAAAGGAAACATTTAAGGAAACCAGATAGGAGCGTCTCAAGTAGAATGTTGCATCTACATCAATCACACAACAACTTCAAAACCCACCAATATATGGGATGCCATTCTCAATGGACCATACCAATAAAGAACAATCTCTAGAGCAAGTAAGTACCATAAAGAATTTCTGCAATCCTGTGTTAAGTTATTGAATGAGTCGTCATCTGTTAAGGTCTTAAAAGATATGCTATAAATATGTAACATAAAGGTGGAAGAGAAGTTAGAACAAAAAACAATCAATCATCTCCATACAAGAAGAAGGACAAATAGAGAATTGAGAATGAATGCCAGCATTGAGGATTTCAATATGGGTGATGTTATACTGGATTTAGTCTCTAAAGTAAATGCATTACCTAAGAAGACGTGGCAGTGTATGGGGGAACCTATCTTAGTCTATTCACCTACCAAGTTGAAACTGTCAAATCAACACAGGGTGTTACCTATTGGAAGAATTAAAGGTGTGACAGTAGATTTGGATGGAGTGCACACTATGGAAGATTTTGAAGTGATAGAGATAGTATATGGTATGACACCTTACCCAACATTACTTAGACTAGATTGAGAATTTGATAACCATGCTATAATAAAACCGAAGACAAGAAAAATTACTTTTTAATCAAGTGAATATAGAGTCATTGCTCCACTGGATCCTTCAGACGGAGAAAGGTTTGTAGAGGCCACTTGTTTGGATATGGAAGAAATAAATCAATTGTATAAAACCAATGTGCGACAAGAGGATTATGTTAACCCAACTGCATATGGGGTACTTGGTTGGAGAAGCATTACATCATGTGCTTCCGACTCAGACACAGGTTTGGAGAATTAACAATAACGGTTACATCAAGTTTCCATAAGGAGGTGTGCAAGAATAGATTTCACGGTAAGATGGGTTTGTACAAAGATAAGAGAACTTCCCAATTTTCATTGGCTAAATTACTTAGAGGAATTATAAACAAAATATGAAGACAAAGTGTTGGAAAATCATAGGCTCTTATCCCTAGATATTGCACTCAAGACAACACTTGCAAGATGTTTGGGTGCGCACAAAGAAACAATTTCAGACTGGTATCAGTGTAAACGATTACTGCGCATTAGATTTGGCACAGAACATGGAATCAATAAAATGAAGAGGTATGATGGACAATGAATACCAATGGAACACTTGGATAAGTGCAAGACACAATGGAGGATGAAACCACCATAGGAATGGCCTCATCACTTTATCCATACATTGGAAGGAATCCTAGGGAATTGGTATATAGATTAAGAGATGCACAGAGGCACTACATAGTGGACATGATTACAACAAAATTTTGTAGTGACTCTCTCATTTGAACATGAGAACCCCAACATTGATTCAACATTGAAGATAATACATGAAACACTATTTATTGATGAACCAAAGGTTGAAATCATGAAAAAATGTCAACAACAGAACAAAGAGACAATCAAAGAGTTACTCTCATGCTATAATGTGGAAGAAGAAGCACTAGATGAAGATGATCCACACGACATTCAGATAAAAAATATTGAAGGAGAAAGAGAGGTAGAAGTTCCATCTATGGAGTCAAAAGTATTTGCTGCACCAATCAAAGTTAATAAAGTCAACATTGGGATGAATGACAATCCTAAAATGGTGAGTATTGGAGACTATTGGGATGAACTAACAATAGAAAGAATAACAGAGTTATTGCGCGAATACAATGACCTATTCCCAAAAACCTTTACATAGATGAAAGGCATAACAAGGGAGCTAGGTGAGACGAAAATACCCCTCAAACATAAGGCTAGACCTATCAGGCAGAGACCTTACAGAGTGAATCAAGTGTAAAAGCATAAACTAAAAGTAGAAATTGATCAAATGTTGGAAGCTGGCATTATAGAACTAGTTGAGGAATCTGAATGGATCAACCCTATGGTAGTCCAAGAAAAGAAGAAAGGGGGGATAAGGATTTGTGTAGATATGAGGAAACTTAATGATGCTTGCTTACATGACCCTTTCCCTACCCCTTTTACAGATGAGGTCTTAGAGAATGTGGGAGGCCAGGAAGCATATTCATTCACATATGGATTCTCAGGTTACCCTCAGATCAAAATAACTCTAGAGGACAATTATATGACTACTTTTTCTACAGAATGGGGATCCTACCATTATAAAATCATGCCATTTGGGCTAAAGAATGCACCAACCATTTTTTCAAGAGTAGTCATAACTTCTTTTAAGGAATTCATACATCAATTTCTAGAAGTATATCTGGATGACTGGACTGTATATAGTATTTTAAAGGAACATGTATAAGTTTTAAGACTAATGTTGGAAAGATGCAGGCAATGTCAGATATCATTAAATATTAAGAAATGCATTTTTGGTACACATTTTGGAATATTGTTGGGACATATAGTGTGTAAACAAGGTTTACTAGTGGACCCTGCTAAGATTGTTGTCATTGTGAATTTTCCACCACCAAATTCAGTGCACCAGTTAAGAGAAACACTGGGAAATACATGCTATTATCAGAAATTTATAAAGGGGTATGCATATATTATTGCACCAATCGAAAAACTGTTAAAGAAGGACACCAGATTTCAGTGGAACGAGGGCCGTCAACAAGAATTGGACACTTTAAAGGAAAAAATGGTAAGAACACCTATACTAGTATTTCCAGATTGGGAAAAGACATTTCATGTGCACATAGAAGCATCAACCATAACACTTGGAGAAATTCTGGTGCATCGAGGAGCAAGGGACTTAGACCATCCTATAGCCTTTGCAAGCAATTTTTTTTCAGAATCATAGAATAATTATAACACCACAGAAAGAGAAGGCCTAGCCATGGTATACACACTTCAGAAATTCAAGCATTATTTACTGGGTAAACACTTTAAAATGTTCACAGACCATTCTTCCCTCAAGTATCTAGTCAACACGCTATTTTTTTTGTCGGGGGGATCTATAGATGGCTATTATTATTCCAATAATTTGATTTTGAAGTGATAGTCAAACCAGGGAAGTTGAATGCAGGACCGTATCACCTGTCAAGGGTAACTAATGGAGAAGAACCTACTAACTTGGAAGACAACTTTGATGATGCACAATTATTTTCAGTTCAAGTAGCTGATGAATAATTCGATGATATTATTGAATACTTAAGTACAGGGGTTGCACCACAATATTTTAGCACTACGTAGAAGAAAAACCTGGTAGTCAGAGATGTAGACTATCAACTCATTATAGGACATTTATACAAGATGTGAACATATAGCATTTTGAGAAGGTGTGTATTGGAACATGAACGACCCAAAATTTTAGTAGAATCTCATGAAGGTATAGCTGGAGAACACTATGCAGGAAAATATACCGTGTAAAAGGTATTGCACGCATGATTATGGTGGCCAATAGTCCATAAATATGCCAAGGAATATTGCCAGCAATGTGATGTCTATCAAAGGGTTGGAAAAACCAACAGAAGGGATGAGATGCCTCTAAGACCATAAGTGACTCTACAAGTATTTGACAAATGGGAAATAGACTTTGTTGGACCTATTAATCCACCAAAAAAAAGGTCAGGAGCTAGATATATCATTACTACGACTGAATACTTAACAATATGGGAAGAAGAAGCATCAATCAAGGACTCTAGCATAGAGACAACAACACACTTAATATTTGAGCAAGTGATCGCCATATTTGGATGTCCGAGGATTTTAATGAGTGACCAAAGAACTCATTTTATTAATAATACCATCAAGGATATGACTGAGGAGTTTGAAGTCTATCACTAGAAGAGTACACCATATCATCCTCAGGCAAATGGAACAGTAGAAACATTCAATAAAATCTTGGAAAATGATTTGACTAAGATCTGCAATGCCAACATGGATGATTGGGACTTGAAAATACCAACAATACTATGGGAATATAGGACAACATTTAAGAAGTTGACAATTTATACACCATTCATATTGGTGTATGGGTAGGAAGAAATGGTGCCATTAGAATTTATTGTACCTAGTCTGCGCGTAACAACAATTACCAACATGGAAAAAAGAGGCGCAATACATGAGAGGTTATGTGAACTAATGGAAATGGAAGAGGAAAGGATTCTGGTGGGATTTCACCAGGAAGTACAGAAAGCAAGAGACAAATCCTGGCATGACAAACATATTAAAAACGTTTTAAGGAGGGAGACCTAGTTATGCTCTATGATAGAAAAAATTTCAAACACCCTGGTAAGTTTATAATGCATTGACTAGGGAAATATGAAGTAAAGACTGTCACAGATGGGGGATTTGTTTAGCTAAAAGACTTCAGAGGAACAAAACTGAAAGGAATTATCAACGGTAGTCGACTAAAATTGTACAGGGACAATCGACCTACTAATTCTTAAAAGTTAAAGTGTAGTAAGAAAGTCATTTATATAGTGTACTATAGTATATAGTAGGAGAGAAAACTCATAAAAAGGAAGACAAAAGTAGAAAAATAATAAAAATGAAGAAAAAAGTAGAAAAAGAAAGAAAATAAAAAATGATAGGAAATATCGTGCACAATAGATAGTGGAATCAACGCGACAAAAAGAAAAAGTGATCGTGCACAACATATGGTTGACATGAAGCAAACATATCACACTGAGGGAAAAGTTACAACAAGAAACATATGATGCACCGAAAAATTGCAGCACACTAGAAAAAGGGCCAACGGTCAGAAAAGAAAAAATCGGTCGTCGGAAAGAGCCTACCTACTTGTATTTCTGTGACAGAGTAGGACGATGTCATGCAACATGGTACACATCATTGGGAAGCACTTCTGATTCCAAGCAGAGAAGTGGTAATGCCAATACTTTTTCTCGTTATCTCAATGACATACAAAACAACATAGCCAACACATGGAGGATAACTTCAAAAGTGGTCGCGTAGTACCATGGGATAGCCAATTTTAAAGCTACATGACACAACATGTGGATCCAAGCGCACATGGATCCAGAGAAAGAATGGCTACAACTTCGATTCTGAATCAACGTAGAGGAAGTTGAATGGGAAATGAGAGATTGACAGGATGACTAGAAGATCCCAATCATCACCAAGGACATGCCAAAAGGGAAATAAGTGGAAGCAGGGTCATCCAAGACATCTGCAGGGGGAAGTGCCGCGGCCAGGAAACCAACACAGCAGGCGAAGCCCGATCAAAATATAATGCCACAGAAGAAGGGAAACACCCCAAAGAAGGATGTGCATATAGGAAAGAAGGACAATGCCCCAACGCAGGAAGAATAAGGAAGGGGGGACACAACGCCACATGAAACCCCGTCAGAAACTACTCCGCAAGAGATAGGGCTACTCAAATGACCAATCATACATACAGGCGGGCCGCGAAAAAAGGATAAGGCCCACAAACAAATCCCGAAATACACAATCACTGAGGATGATGTTGATCTAGTTATAGAGAGGGTGCAACCCCATGTAATGGACGAGTATGAGGAGGCCGAGAATGAAACATGAAGGATAAGGAAAAAGTTGTCCTACATTAATAAAGTACTGGAATGGATACAATTATCCCAAAAACAAGAGAGGGGAGAAAAATTGATCCTCCGACCAACATAAGCAAGGGGCAAAACCAAGCAGAACGAAGAAGACACAATCCAACTCATAGCGCAAGAAAGTCCAAGCTTACAGATAAAAACAGATATGCTACAGGTCGACGAGGCCATAGCACATACACCACTTAAATACCTCGTGCAGGTACAATTGGTATTGGCTAAAATACCAACAAAGCCACTGTACAAGCTATAAGTCAGTGTCACACAGGAAGTGCAATCGCGAGCCAGAGAAGATGCGATGTAATTGCAAGTAACCATAGATGGAAAGGATGCACTAGAAATTGTGATATAATAGGTCTAGCTTGAGACACAGGAGGAGAAGCATCACACAAATAAATTGGAGCAGAAGATGAAGGAAGTCTTCAAAAAAATTAGAGACAACGCATAGGTAGCCGTGAGCAGTGCGGAATAACAGATTCAAATCATCACGTAGATGCTTGAGGATAAGAAGGATATTGAGGAACTCAAATAAAATTTAACACCAACCACTCCTCTCGAAGTTATAACTAAAAGGGAAAAAAATGAATCTCTACAAGTAGAAATGATGGAGAAAGAAGCCAAAAGGTCACAGAACGTTTTGACAAGATCATGCAACTATGGAAGACGTTGGAGGAAGATGTCAGGGTCCAAAAAATAGACTAGCAAGAGGAGGAAATAAACACTACAATATAGGAGCTGAAGCAGTGACAAAAGGCCATGAGCATTACAAAGTGGTGTAAGGGCACACAGGAGATGAAGACCCTGTAGATAGAATTGACGACTGCGCAAAATAAAAAGCAGGACAAGAAAGCCCAGTTAGAACCTCTCCAGAAGAAAGAATTTCAAATAATTATGGAACTAGAGGAGGAAAAGACAAGGATGGCTCATGATCATGCCGAGAGCATAAAGTATCTCAAGGAACTCATCACAACACAGAGGGTAGAAGAGCTCACAGAGAAAGCTGCATGAGCGAGATAAAAAAGGGATGAATTGGAAGGAAAGTTTCATAGCTTGGTAGAGGATGTTCAGGGAGAACACACCACCTGAGTGGCTCGAGATGAGCCACATGTCAGTGTTGGGGGCCTGTTGGGCGTAGGGCTATTTTGATAAGGAAGTATATTTTGGGCGCAAACCTATTTTTGGAGAAGGATCTATTTTGAGGAAAGACCTAACTTTGGAAGGGAACACCTAATGTTGGAGTGCAAGAAACAAGTGGCAAGAAGACATCATGCAAGAGGAAAAACAACATGGCATGAAGGAAGGTAAGTCTAACCATGACAGGGTTAGGGTTTTTGATAAATATTGTAATGGCTATAAGCCATAGAGTAGTATAAATAAAGACCTAGGAGGTATAGAGAGGAAGAGTTGTAGTCGAAGTTATTAAGGAGGATATATGTTGCTGATTGTAATAAGTCCAAAAGAAGAGTCAAATAAGCTAGTCCTTGAGGGTTAGGTAACATGATGTGGATACTAGTGTGATCTGGTCCACCTCACAGAGGGATCTTATTGTCATCTAGATTGTATTACTACAGATGTAATGCACGTATTGCAATATTTTGTAATAGATTGAATAAAAGAGAAGATAGCCAAATATTTGTGGATGTAGCCTCAGGAGGGGGTGAACCATGGTGAACTTTGTGTTATTTGTGAATTTTTACTTTCTATTGATTATTAGTGTATGAATGAATGGTTAAACTAGAAAGATCAACATGCATGCATATGTTTAAAGATGAAAAAATCATAGAAGTACTTGAATATTTAATCAGGGTAATGCATAAGAAAGAAAGAATAAACTCACAGATCCCTACTTATTCCTAGACTGATACCACTTGAGTATTGCAGTCACCCATAAAATCTATGTTGGGTGATATTGCACTGTGCACCCTATGCACAACGTTTCCTACTGGTTTACGAGGAGGGCCTATAGTTTTAGAGGGTTTTGTTGGAAACCTGTTGAGATTCGAACCTAGGTCAGCCAAGAATAAGTGAAAGAATAAATCAACAACCCATCATGGCAGAAAGGAAGATAAATAAAACACCAAAACTTATTATGATTCATACAAATGCAAGGTAACCCCTGTGATTCAATGAAAGGAACTCTCCGTCGGTGCATGTCGATGAAGTGTCCAAGTCGGTTGGAGATCAAGGGAGAATTCAAAGTCTATTCAAGTATTTCAAGGGTCAAGCTGCCTGATGGTGGGAAATGCATGCACCTTGACTACATACATGGAAAACTTTCAATTTATACTTTGTTGAAAGATTTGGAGAAAAAAATTATTGACAAACCTGGATATCCCGACTTTCATACCTGGGTTCAACCCAATAGCTCACATTCAACAATGTGAAAAGGAATGGAAAACAAATGGATACTAGGATGAACGAGTATGGCCACACATATTATCGAATACATTATCCGACATACCACGTAAATGGTATAAAATCGAAGAAGCGTTTGGACATACATTCAACTGGAATGCAATCAAAAGTAACTTTGTTAAAGACTTTGAATTCAGATAAGAGGAGGCAGTTCTTCAAGTAGCAACAAAAGAAATCAAAATATTTTTAGAAAAACCAAGTCCCAAGAAGATGAAGGAAAGAGAAAAATACAAATTTGACGAAGGCTCAACCTCGAATTGTAATTTTGTATCAAATTAGGACACAAATACCATAATAGCTCGTTGGATAGATATAGAAAATATATGTTTTCCAGGGCAGGAGCTTCTGTTGGAAGAAAAATCACCCAAGTATACAAAATCATGTCAAGACAATTTACGATGTGACCAAGGAAGAGAAAGAGGAAAAAGAAGATACAGATAAGCCTGACTTCCCACCAAATTATCATAAATTCGTCAAAGGAGAACATCAATTATATGAATCAAAAGCACTGAAATGGATGGAAATGAAAATTAAGACCAAATAATTTGACATTTCAATAGATGACCGACCAAAAATGGACATAATAGGCGACTAATGGACTGAAAAGAAAACCTTAGAAATTGTCGACCTATTAATATCAGGATGTTTTCGCCAGAGATTATAAAGACTTGAAAGTCTTAGCACAATAAATGGGTGAAATAAAAATTGAACTAATTTCTGGATCTAAGCATGTCAAAAAATGACCAGATAAATTATCACATAAATATAAGACTATCGTCCAAAAGGAAATTGAGTCAATTCTAGCTCCTAATATCATATATCCAATCGATAAGTAAGAATAGGAAAGTCCCATGGTCGTACAACCGAAGAACCATGACCCCAAGAAGCTAAGAACCTGTGTCGACTTCCGAGGATTAAACAAGTTCAAAATAACAGATCCATTTCCAACACCATATGTTGACGAGATCATCAACGAAGTTGCAGAGCATGGATGTTATTCCTTTGTCGATGGATTCTACAAATACAATCAAGTACCAATCGCTAAATAATATCAATAAAAAACTACATTTGTATCCAAGTTCAGATCATTTTCGTATAGAGTCATTCCCTTTGGTCAAAAAATGCCCCAACAATCTTCTCCAGGATAATGGTCAAGGCATTTCAAGAATTCATTTATAAAACAATGGCCCCATACTTAGACTACTAGACTATCTACAACCTCCTAAAGGATCATACACAATGGCTACGAATGATGCTGGAGAGATGCATGGAGATTCACTTATCCTTGAATATAAAAAATGTATCTTTTCCACACCAATAGGAATACTATTGGGACACATTGTATGAAAATGTTACATCAAATTCGATATGGGAAACACAAAAATCAACCTCGACTTAAAACCTCCAGTCAATCAGTAACAAATAAAAATATTCCTTTGACACACTGGATATTGTCGAAAGTTTATTCGACATTATTCTGATATTACTTTTCCAATTGATGAGCTACTAAAGAAATAAGTGGAGTTTCAATGAAGTCAAGAATGTAACATCTCTTTTGAACTCTTAAAAAGGAAGTTGGTAGAAGCACCAATACTAAGATTTCCCGACTGGACTAGAAAATTTCAAGTACACGTTGATGCATCTAATGTTGTTGTTAGTGCAGTTTTATCCCAACCGTACGATGAGATGGTCGACCATCCCAACGCATATGCCAGCTGGAAGCTAAATAAAGAAGAACATGATTAATCAAAGACGGAGCGTGAAGCTTTAGCAATGATCTTTGCCCTGCAAAAATTTAGACACTATATCCTAGCGAATCCCTTTGTATTTTTCACTTATCATCAAGCTTTGAAATACTTAGTCAACAAACCAGTCCATCACGATAAGATTTGTCATTGGATATTAATCTTCCAAGAATTCGACTTCGAGATAGTAGTTCAATTAGGGAAGAAAAATGTCGACCCAAATATCCTATCCCGATTAGAGATAGGAGAAGATCTGGTTGGGATAGACGATGATCTACCAGACATGAACTTGTTTAGGGTGGAAGCAGGCCCTAAGGAATTAGAGGAAATTGCAATTTTTTTAGAAGATGGGAAAGTACCTAAGGACCTCCCATCCAACAAGTGGAATATACTAGCAATGAAAGCTTCACCATTCACCCTTATAAAGGGATACCTTTAAAAATTAGGATTGGATAAATCCTACGAAGATGTGCACTAGAGCACAAATGAGAAGACATCATTTCCAAGGCACACATAGGCCTAGCAGGAGGGAACTTTCAAGTCGACATGACAACAAGAAAAATCCTTCAAGATGGTATTTGGTGGCCGACACTACATAAATATTGTCACTAGAAAATAAAGAAATGTGACAAGTGCTAGAGGATGGGACGACCATTATGGAAAAAAAAAATGCCCCTACATTCAGTAAACTCGAGTTTACCATTTGAAATTGGGGCTATTGATTTTTTCGGACCCTTCCCAACAAGAGATAAAATATTAGGAGCAAAGTACATAATTGCAACTGTTGAGTATCTAACTGTAATGTCCCCAACCACCAACATGCCAGGCAACGTCACTTCTTGGACGTCTCTCCTTGCTCTAATACCATTTTCATGACATCCCCGACCTTAAACCAGCAGGCCAGACCATGCCACAGAATAAATTTCATGCTCTGATACCATTTATATTTACATACATATCTATCTAATGCAAATTAAACAACTATAACATTCTGTTTATGCCACTATTCATTCAGAAATAACATTGAAACATACAAAAATTATACACAGAAAGTTCTAACAACATTATAACTTGATTTAAAGATACACATCATACAAAGGAAATATATTTGGTACTTATCTTTTAATAGATGACCACCAACTGCGTGCAGACCTCCCAGCCTTAGACCACGTTGCTCATCACGCTCAACAGTGGGTCACCCCCTAGCTGGGACTAAACTCCACCGAGCAAGGGATTCCTAGGCTTAGCAAGGACAACATGAAATTCACATAGATCAACAGGAAGGATTTTCTCCTAGGAGCCAACTCACACTAACATCCTACAACCTCTCATTCCCCACATGCCTGTCCCACCCCAGGAAGTGTGACCCTTGTCTACTCAACAGTCCTTCGGCTGCCCCACTTCCCTTCCAAGGCTTCAACAATAGACCATATAGGAATTCTCAGAGCACTATAGCTTTCATTGGGCTCCCTCTGAGAAAAATCACTTCCCTAACAACCTCTCTCACCTGGAGAGAGTTTCTCACAAGCATGACAACCTGCTTCTCCAGTCCAAGGGCCTGACAACCCGCCTCTTAAAACACACAGGCCTGACAACTTGCTTCTTCAGTCTATCTCCTATGTCAATTCAAGTTAGGGTGATGGCAATAACAAAACTCAGTATGGAACAGATGATGGAATCAAGCCATGCTCTGTTAGGGAACTGCATTGGCAACAAAAACAAAACTGTTAAGGCATGATACAACTCAGGAAAAGTACAGGTGCATGGTGTGATTCACAGGAAAGGTACGAGGTATCTCAATGGGCCTGCAGGTTCTAGGGTGTGTGAATGATACAGGGGTCGACGATGAAGGCAATTCCTAATGCGTGATTCCTTGGGTGAATCAGGGAAGATGGCAGACTTCCTATAATGACGACGATCATGAGAAGGGTAATGAATGCAAGAAGGGTGAGGGACGTGAGAATCGAGAGAGAACCACCCAATGAGTTGGCCTTCCCAGATATAAGCTGCATGCGCCCAGGTTGAAACATGTCTTCCTAAGGTTGCATGAGCTCCACTTAACACTCGTTCCCTTTCCTCGAGAACTTAGGACAACACAGATTTTGTCCACCTTAGCCTTTAGGAAATAATAATATAATATTATTCCTTTAGAGGTAAGCCCTCTATCTTATCCTTTAATCATAGACACTTAGCCCCTTCCCTTGTCCTACCTAGTGGAGCTTAGACCCCCATAACTCTTTCTTTGAGGTTAGTCTACACGCAACGGTGTAATTTTATTAATGATGTGTGTATTTACATATACAAAAATCAGGCTCATTGGCCTTAAGCATTTAGGCTCTCCAGCCTAATAAACATCTAATTCTTCCAACTTATAACACTTGGGTCACCAACCTATAAACATAATTACAATTCAGCAGGGGCTTGGCCTTGGGGTGTTACACTAACGAAATGGGTAGACGCTGAACCAATTGAGAATTGTACAAAAGAAACAACTGCAAAATTTATCTATGAAAACATAATTACCATATTTGGTTGTCCTTTGATAATAATCAATGATCAAGGAACACACTTTATCAATAGAATAATTGAAGTACTACTTAGAAAATTCCTAATCAATCATAGAAAAACGGCTGTGTAATCCACAAGACAACGTAACAGTCGAATCATTTAATAAAATACTACACATGGGACTAACTAAAATATGTGGACTAGATAGGGACGACTGGGATGAAAACGGTCCAACAATATTACGGGATTACAAAACAAAATATGAAATATCAATTGGTCAAACACCATTCAAATTTGTTTATGGTCAAGAAGTTGTTGATGAAGACGCCACGACATCAAACAAAGGTATGAAGGAATATATCTCGCATAAAATGGATACGCGGATAGACCAATGAAGAAAACACAACATCCATTAAGAAAATTTCCCCTATATCTCCATACCATCTGCCTCTACATACATCATCATTCATAGCACACTAGGAATGATGAGCATGCCCCACACATGCACAATCACAGAAAAATAATATTTTTGCAGATTGGAAATCGCTTCACATACTTACCCATCATCATCATACATGAATCAAGCTTCTTTATAAGACAACCAATAGCACAAAGTAAACAAATCCTGCAAATATTCAAGTTTCCAAAATAAGGTATGCTGATGATGAGCGTCACAGATGATGATCCACCTGAGCCTCTCCTCCCTTTGATAAAATCCAACCAACAATCTTGGATACAAACGTCAGTAGGAGATAATCAACATTTCGTAAAGGAAGGAATGTCCCTTTTGGGCACCAATCGTTCAATCTCAAACACATAGGGGAATTTGAGAGTTATTCCTAACATGCGGACATATCATTTGGCCAGCTGGGAGCAACAAATTGGGGTAGGATATCCAAGCCACTGGTCATGAGTGAAAGACAAAGTCTGAGTGGAAGATGTTGGGTGTTCTTCTAACGAGCCTGGTCCCAATCCATTCCATGGTTGAGTACAAGTCCCTGGTAGGTTCTGGAAGTCACATTCCAGTTCAGGTTACTTGTACTAAAGAACCTAATGAAGACATCTGTGGTAAACCCAAATCATTCCAACTCTTACACAGTAATATCAGAAAAAAAAACAATCAAAATTTAGACCACTAGAGAAGAAAGAAATAGTCCAACAAGCCAAGTTTTAGAAAATAGTATAAGGAGTCCAGATGAAGATTGACTCTTCGACCATCCCCAAAGAACCCAAGGAACCATATATTTCAGCAAAGGATCAGACAATACATCCAACATACAAGGCATAGAAAAATAAACACAACTTTGAAAGGTCCTCACAACAACATTTTATTCTTCTCTTCTCTTTCTCATTTTGCAATAACCTCAAAGAGGACTTCAAAGAATATTTTTGTATTTTTTCACACTCCCCTCTTTCTAAGGACGAGCAAGGAATTGAGGAGGGGGGACATGTTGTAGGGGATACTCGACCCCTTTGACTAGACCCGTCAGTTGACTGCATTAGTCGGTTAGGAAATCAGTCGAACAATCAGTTAGCATAGAATGACCAGTTAAGGAATGTAACTGACTAGTACCTATATGCCACATATATATATACACTATCATGTAATGGAAAGACAGAGTTTGTTATGGACTTATATATAATAATATATATTGATGGTTATCCTCCATTTGTGTATGCTATTCTATATGTTTGTGTTCTCTTGTATATAATGTTGTAGTGTGTAATGCTCTGTGTAAGGATCTACTGGTAACTTCTTGAACTTTCCCCTAGACTACGACACAAAGCATGGATTTTTTGGCATAAAATTTACACCATTTTTTTTTGCATTAGATCTCCAGTATTTGCAATGTAAGAATAAACTCAAACTTCAAACCTCCATGCCATTCATCCACAAGACACAATTTCAACCATTAAATTCAAAGAGTGCTAAATTGAAAAAAAAAATGGAAAGAAAAACAATTACGACGTTATGGACAAAATTGGCCATACTGTCAAAAAATAGAGGATTTTTTTTTCCCATATTGCCAGATAACGTTGCAAGTGCGATGTCCTACAAACATATGTCACTATTGAGATGGAGATGTCTCTATTGAGACGCCATTGGACTGTCTTCACTCTTGCTACGTTTTTAAAATAGTCGTCGCTCTTACCATGATTGTAAAATAGTCGTCTCTCTTGCCATGTTTGTAAAATAGTCATCTCTCTTGCCACATTTGTAAAATAGTCGCCGCAGTTGCAACATTATGGAAACTAGGTTTTCTCCCTCCAACGGTCACCTAGCATTTAACCAAGTCAACTTTTATTTGGTAGAACATGATGTTACACTATAAATCTTAACACTTAACAATTATAAAACTTAATATAATCCCTAATCATTATTACCCATAAATACTAACCCCTATAATCATTATAGTTTATTAAATTTAACTCCCATATTAACAATTAACCTCTACAATCCAAACCCCTATAATCACAACCCATGTAACCCCTTATTACTATAAACATGAACCAATATAAATAATACAATTCATCACGCCCAAATTCTAATGCCCATAATGTGTAACCTATGTAAACCGCCTAACCCTTCTACTCCCTAACCCCAAGTACATATAAATTTCATGACCTTAAAACATATAATCATAACACTTTTCCCATATCTAATATAACTCATATATCCCTTAACCCATATATACATATGTCTCTTTCACTTATATCACTATTAACCCCTAAATATTAATATTAATAACCCCTTGGATATTCAATTGTTATAAATTCCATATCCCCTGTATAATATAATGCATAACATATATAACCCTTAAATTAATAACCCACAATCTTTAAAAGTCTTAACATATAACATGTATAACCTTATAAATCCTAATCCATAACACTTAAAACCTCTTACTCCCAACACCTATAACCTCTAACTCCCATAATTGCTAATTCCTTTAACATTTGGCATGTGATCTTTATAAGACTTAAGACATAAACCCTAAATCCTAAAATGTATATAAACCATAATCACTAACCCCTATAATTCCTAACACATAATAAGTCTAAACACTTAATATATTTAGTAATCATTATTACCCCTCAAATCTAACCCCTATAATCATTATTACTTATTAACCCTAATTCCCATAATGCTTAACTTCTAAACTCTAAACCCTTATAATCATAGCTCATGTAATATCTAATTACTATAACCATGAACCATATAACTAATATAATTCTTCTAACCCAAACCTTATAAATCATAACCCATATAACACCTAATACCTATAATGTATATCCCATACAACCACTTTACCCCTAATCCCAAGTACCTATAATCTCTTTAAGCTTAACATTTATAATCATAAAGCTAAACCCATATCACATATAACTCATATATCCCTTAACCCTTATAGACCATATCCACATCATTCCTAACCCCTAAATATTTAAAACCCCTAACCCCTATAACAATTAAATATCATAAGCTATATATCCCCTATCCCATATGAACCATAATATGTATAACCCTTAAAAACCATAACCCCTAATCTTTGAAACCCTAATATATAACATTTATAGCCCCTAATAATTGAACCATATAATATACAATACTATAACTCCTAATATTTTCCATAAACCCTATAACCCTAACCCCTAATCCATAACCCATATATCATATTATGTTTATAATCCATACCAAATATAATGCTTATTATAATCATAATAGATATAATGAATAATCTTTATGACCCTTATAATGCTTACATATAAAATATTTTAACCTTAACCCTTATTATCCTTCACACCTAAAATCAAACCTTATATCCCTTAACACTCATAAATCCTAATATAATCCCTAACCAACAAAATCATAAATATAAAACCTCACCACTATAAATCAAACATGAAACCCTTAATTATAGTATGAACACCTTTCCATCAACCCTTTAACACCTAATATTAACATGTAGTTTATATAATTATACCTTATAACCAACACAATCATAAATATAAAACCTCACCACTATAACTCAAACATGAGACCCTTATAATATGAACACCTATCCATCAACTCTTTAACACCTAATCTTAACATGTAATTTATAAACTAACCGAATTAACCAACGAATCTTAAGACCATGGTGGCCCATATGAATGATACCCCCACAGTTTGTATACATAAAAAAATTTGAACGAGCGGATGAGATCATTTTTCTTGGAAATCCAATGGTCATTATCGTTTTGACCAAAAGGTAGGGGGCCTGACAGGTCTTCCTGGGCTCCATGATGGGGAGCTTCTCATGGATTCCAAACACCTAGAGCCCCCACCATACCCTTGCACTACGCATCGAAGGGAGATGGCTATTTTCTTCAGTGTTTGATGGACAAGGGAAAATAAAGAAAGAAAGGGAATATGAGCATGAGAAGCTAGGAGAGGAGAAGAGAATACCAAATATGGAAGGCATTGCCTTAAGAGATTCAATATAGGGGAAGAAATAGAAGGATAGAAGAGTTAGCTTCTCTAGAAAGGTTCATAAGAGGTCCACCCTTTAGGAAAAGGTGGATGAGAGGAAGGGAGAGAGGTCATTAAGGTGAATCACTCATCACAATGACAGTTCCCTATAGAAGTCTTGGTCTCTAAGTTTTGAGATGTTATGTTGAGGCAACCTATGAGGTAAGAGTGTTGGCAAATGTTTAACATATAGCGTATGCTTGTCATTGATGGCAAGTACAACAGTGAAGATGGCCGGATCATAATGTGCATCGATGGACAAACAGGAACAATGTAGGCTCAGGAGGAATTATTGCAGAGTCGAAATTCTTCCAAGTAAGAAGGATGTGTAAACTTGGAGGAGAAGCGTCACTGATCGTTGGATCCCATCCAAAATTCTCGATAGCATGAGGGCCGTCAGATATGAATAAAAACAAGAAGAGAAGATTTGGTGTTAAAGGTCGCGGAGCGCGAGGAAGCGAGGCGGTGAAGTGGCGAGAAGATTAGGACTATCCATCTGGGAAGGACGCGTGGCAGAGATCGGAGAGATCTCGTGAACTCGGGAGTTCGCAGGGTGAAAGCCCGAATATTGGGTGTTCAAAATCGCAAGGCGCGAGGACGTGAGGCGGTGAAGTGGCGAGAGATTTATAACCGTCCATCTGGGGGGACAGGTGGCGAGAGATCGAGAGATCTCGCGAACTCGGGAGTTCACAGGTTGAGAGTCCAAACATTGGGTACTCCAAGTCGCGAGGTCGCGAGGTAGCGAGAGAAGGACAGTCGTCGGATCCGGATCATAGGAGGACCGTTGGATCTGTGTGGGGGATCACACATGGCGAGAGATCGTCATCTCGCTGACTGGAAAGTCAAAGGAACGGCGAGATGTGAGATCGTGATTTAATCAAGGACCGTTGGATCAAGAGGACGCATGGCGAAAGATCAGAGCACCATAAAGCTCCATCTCAGAGCCTCGCCTATCGTGACTTGGAGTGACGAGAACCTCCATCACAGGAATCGCG
>SNQJ01S0009590.1:16975-29448 GCA_010110895.2 Picea sitchensis | reverse complement strand
AAACCAAATTTCAATATTGAACTCGTGCCTGTGCCCGCACCCATTCATGAGACGTAGCAAAGTAGAATCCAACACCGAGAAGCTAGAGTAGAGGAGGCTAGGGCACGCTGCGAATTGTGAGCTGGAGGGAACACCGGAGAAGGAAGGAGACATAGATTTAGGAAGGGAATTGGGCGAGAGATATCACAAGCAGGGTTACGAAGGAGAGAGATCTCGCAAAGGGCACCGGCCAGGAGAGAGAGCTCGAGGGTAGGGTTGGGAAGGAGACATAGCTCACGAAGGGCACTGGGAGAGAGAGATTGAGGGAAATGTAGGGTGAAGAGAATGTTAAGTTGTTGAATTTCCTTCTCTGTATTCTCATTTTTTATAGCATTGCCATGTAGTCTCATGGCTACCAAGAAGAAACCCTACCCATGATTCACACTATTCTCCCTAATTTTAAGTGAATAACTACCTAAAAAAGGATGACAATAAAAAATTGGATGAAAATTTTAGGCTAGACCGAGGGCCCAATTATTCTTATTCTCTATTTGAGTTGCCTATGCCCAACCAATTCTCTATTTACATCATTCATTGACACTCGATTATCTTGATTTTGATTCTAATTATGATTTTTGATTTTGGCCCTACTTTTTTATCCCCCCTAAGTATACTATGGACATAGTTTTTAAAATATCTTAGAAGGTGAAAATATTTTATGACATTCCTCGGTACAATGGGTGTTTACACTGGAAAAGTCACAATATACTACTATTGTATTATTATTGTATTTCTATAATAGAAATAAAAGATGCAGGTCATGCCCCAAGTTCCTACATATCTCACAAAGTATTGCATCTAATATACCTAATATACTTCCGAAGAGCAGGTTAGTTACTACATGTGAAGAAAAATCCCCAATTGGAGATATGATAAAATCCAATCTTTCCAACAAACTATGCCAAGGGGAGAGGACCAACACAATGCTAAGCCAACCCCATGCATACACCTTCCAAGAGAGAACGATATAGAATAGTTAGAAGGACTAGGGTCGCTAACTAAGTGAATTGTGTTATGTTTCATCCATCAAATGACCAAGTGCCCCATGGTAATTTCTTTTTAGGAGACCCAAATGAGTGGAATTGAGTTTCCACCCATAGGCTCGACGACCAAATCCAAGTTCACCAAAGCCAACAACACTATAACAATTAGTTGAAGAGAGAACCCATCGATGGCGACAGAACATTGGAAGGGATAAGACAAAGGATCAACATAGAGGAGGAAGTTTTCTCTCATGAATGACACAAGTTCCCAAGGAATGTGATTTCATTTCAAGTCATTTTGAGAGGGGTGGAGGTACAATGCCCAACTATAACCCATCATGGGATGTAATTTTCCATTGAGACATCATGGGTGTGAATTAACTTGACATGTAGTTGGGTTTCACGAGTGTAAATTAATTTTGAGTGTAGTTTCACTTTCTCCCTAATTTTGAGGCAACCTATGAGGTAAGAATGGGTCTAAGGGGAATATAGAGGTTGACGCAGTACGGGGGTTTTCCTCCTCCGACAAACTCCTCGCCCGCTCACAGGATCGTTCAAAAAATCCCCTTCTGCTGAGCCGAATTAGCTCTTTAGATCCCCTGCTGGAATCCTCTTGCTGTAAACCTGATCCACAGGTCCTTTCTAATTCCCTGTCACGGCCTCTGCACCTAACCGTGGTTGTCCCCGAATCAGTTCAGGGTTCGGGGTTTCATGCTTCCTGCTGTCGAGAGTTTCTGTACTCTCGATTCCCCGATCTCCGATGAGCTCTCTGCCTGGCCTTAGCCCCTCCTAGATATGCCCTTTGGTCCATACGACCATTCTCCATAAGACCGCAGCCTTATATCTTCCTATCGGGGTTTTGGGTTTCAATTTCCTGACGAGCTCTTTTTCGTTAGCCCTCCAGGCTAAGTTCCTGGTCCACGTGACCTTCTCCTATATGACCGGAGCCATATACTTCTGTCGGGGTTTCGGGGTTTTTGATGTCAAGATGCAATCATCCCCTGGATCCGTGATCCTCCGATTCCCGACGCGCTTTAACTTCAGCTAGCCCTCGTGGCTCAGCCCCTGGTCCACGTGACCATTACCCCATGACCACATCCTTACCCCATCGGGGTTACAGGGTTTCAAATGCCAAAGAAAATTTGCTCACGGGATTCCCGATTCTCCGGATCCTGACTCTCCGGTTTGCTGACAGCTGGCTCCCACTCATCGGAGTTTTCCCCCTTTCTGAGGTGTTGACAGCTGGCCTCCACTCATCGGGGTATCGCGTTTCGCGATTCCAAAGTGTACAAATAACTTGTCATCGGAATCTCCGATATCCCTATGAACCAAACACCAATGGATGGCTTCCTTGTCGGGACTTTTTCTAAGATTTTGAGACTTGTGATGTCCCGGTTCTTTCGACCTCAGGAACTCCAATTTATCGATGGCTGCTATCCCGACTCCTCAACCTCGTGCAGCTCCTGTCCAATCTGACGGCTGACGAGATTTCTGCTCCAGATCTGATGGCTCAAATCACTTCTTCTACGTGCCTACTCTAGAGGCTAAACTCTGTGAAAATTCTCCCGATCGAACAACTTACAGGATTTCTGAGTGAGATCCGACGGCTGATGGTCTCCTCCTTCTGTAGGCTCCTCTTGAGATCCTCTTGGACGTGGAAATCAACGGTCCGTATTCCTTCTCCTGCCGATCTGACAGCTGTAGCTGCTCCTCCAGAGCTTCCTGCGCTTTCTTCCTGCCTTGGGAGAATTTCCAAGGTTCCAAAGGCCTCGACCTTTGTCTTATCTTCTCTCTCTGCGAGATTCTTTTACCTTGAGCCTTGCGGCATGTATACAATGCTGACCCTCCTGAGATTTGGGTACTCTGAATTCTTCCAAAGAGTTCTTCAGTCCCTGCACTCCTTGTAGTTACGACCTTGTGCATGAAAGCACTGTCCCTCCTGAGCTTCTCAACCACTCAAACCCCTAAGGGATTTTATCTTCAACTTCCTTCTCCCACAGATGGAGAATTTGACGCCTTCTTGACTGTCTCCTACTCAAGCAACCTCCTGCTGAGTCTATTTGGGTGTTCAGCAACCCTATGAAGATCCTTCAGTGGATTCTTCCCTCACTTCCAGAACTCAAAGAGTTCTCTTCTCCTGTGCCTGTCTGCACACTAACTCAATGCCCACCTGGCAGAGTTTTCCCTTCCACAGAACATTTAGCTGTTCTGTCTTCTTCCCCTGTGCACCTATGCACTCGCTCAATGCCCACCTGGCAGAGCTCTTAGAATCCTCAATGATTTTGTCTCTTCTGAACTCACAACAAAGTTCTTCCTTTGTGCACTCTTTGCACTTGCTCAATGCCCACTTGACAGAGCTCTACAGAATTCACAACAGAATTCTGTCTGCAACTGTGTCTCTCCCACACAACCTTGCCTTCTGAGGTATTCAACAACCTCAAAGGTCTTCCTCTTGAGTTTTTGACTTCAGTCCTGTGCCGCATCACGTCTTTGTCTGACTCCGCAGAGTTCAGAAGTGCATCCTCTGTGCACCAGTATTCAGAGTCCGCAACACTCTGTCACACTCTCCTGGCATGAAACCTCAAAGACCTTCACCTGAAATCACACAAACTCCCTGCAGAATGCCTAACATACATACGTTCATAGCATATAAAAGAACACACACAGACATCTATATAACACAGAACATGTGCAGGAAAAACTTCTTATGTTTATATTAACAATGGCAAATGCCTGTAATTACAAAGGTGTTCCTGAGCTCTCTCTGGCTCTTCTCTGCTCTACTCTTTTATCTTATAAATTACTTACAAAATGAGATCTCAAAATCTCTTTTACCTGAGGGGGCTCTTCAAGCTCTTCCCTCCAACCTACCTACCCTATTCAATTACAATAAATGGTTGTCTAGTCCAACATCTGGATCTAGATCTTAGCCGATCTAGCATTAAAGCCGATCTACCTAACGCCTGCACAAAGGCATGAATTCTATGGCTCACCAACCTAGACATTAATTACATTCAATTTCAAGATTTGAATGAGGCTGCGCCTCTCTCCTCAACGCACGATTTGAATTTGCGGACGTGGCTGGCTAGCTGGCTGGCTGGATGACGTGGAGAGATTCTCCTGCATCAGAGGTACATTACCCAATGCTTGTGTCATAGGGAGTGGCTTGATTGTTTTTTATGTTGACCTAGGTTCAAGAGGAGGAGTAATTTCGGTAGGTTGAGGAAGGATATCTTGTCTTAAATAAGTGCTGAGTTGAGATGCATCATCTTTTTTAGGAGAAGTGAACTATCAAGTCGTAGTAACTTGGACCAAGGGAGATAATGAGCCTTTTTGGGAAGAAGAAGAGTTCTTTTGTCGAAGGACCAATTATCCTATATTTTAAGAACATGACTAATTAAAACCCGGGAAGGGTCATTCTATTTGAAATTGATAAATTTTAAATAGACGTGAAATTGATATATTTGAAATAGATCAATTGTGAGCTTGGAAATTTCCTCTATTCACTCTTCAACTTCTTCCCCATCATTGGGTGTATATTTCTTAGGGAAATTTTACCTATGGTGACCATACATATGAAGGATGGAGCACCAAAAAGGAATATTTACATTGTCTATCTCCCGACAATAAGAACAATTCCCTAAGTAGATAACAATTCCAAGCAATCCATCTACCAAGTTCATTTCCACAAAAATATTAGCCATCGAGGTCTTGTCTAGGAAGCATGTTTTCTTGTCAATATCCAACATCGATAAAACTAGGAGGTCATCCATAAAACTATGTAACACATGCCTCCAAATGCGCAAACAAGTTGACCACTTCAATATTTGTAACATGGCATGGCATGAGAGGTCCATGTGCATGAAGAATAATCCCAAACTGCCTATGCCATTCTGACCAATGCCTTGAGAGTTGTAAGATTGCATTGAGAGTTGTGAACGAACTCAAGAGTTGTGAAGATACATTGGGAGTTGTGAAAATTAAAAATGTCATAATGAAGCCCATGCAATATCCACTTAGCTGCAATGTCCATTCACCATTAATCTGACCAATATGTAATCGTGGCCTTTGAATAATGGCTTTCCCCATTTGTCCTTTTTGGATGGAGTGAGTCAAGGTAATTAAAAATTTTGTCCTTTTTTGGATGGGGTGAGTCAAGGTAATGGAAAAAAACAATAATGGACAACAACAACAAAATCACTTATCCCATTGTCAATAAATCACACCCATGCCTTAGCCTTTACAATTTTGTAGCCATCCATGGGTTACGAATCAATAACAACTCTCGTATTTGTTACTTAACAATGTACTTTACTCTCAATTGCTCGCTCCCTTTTGACATGTATAGGCCACCTTTACCTTTCTATTGTTTATTCTCTTTGGGTTGAGGAATCAAATCCTCCACCTTAGCTACCTCAGTTCCCTCTTCCCTAGTCGTGATCTCCATTTGTATTATCAGTGTTATTAGGGTCCACTTAAGTGTTCAACATAGGCATTGTAGTCTAGTATTGGCATATTCATGTATTTGGAATAATATTCATATTTCCGACGAGGGTAGTATTTTCGGTGAGTTAAAGTTCCACCTTTCTTGTTCATTTTTTTTTTCATAAATACCATGATTTGGGTTGTCTTTAAATTGTCAAAAAACTCTTAGGGTAAAGTTACATGAGAAAAATTCCCAACATAGAAGTGGAATCCTAATTTTTTGCATAGTTCCTATCAAGTTTGGGTCAATTTTTCATTGGAAAAAATAGATGATATGAGTGCCCCTTATCCCACTCTAACCATTTCAAGTCCAAAGCTCAAAAAGATGGAAAAAACTAGAGAGGGAGAGTCATAGAACATGAATTTGTAAGAAACTAAAAATATTTCAAAATGCTTTATCTTTATTGGTGTTGATGTCATTTGACTCCAAACATGCCCCTATAATGCCCAGATAGTATATCAATAGTAATAGATCATAATACAATTGTGAAAGAGTAACACTATGGTAATCATTATGAGCTTACTATGATACTAATAGGATACTAGTAATGAACTAGTGTTACATCTTGAGTGACTGATTGTTTCTGTCATTAATGGTTTTATAGGACGTACAAGCAAATACGTATGTGTCAGATCTATCTTCATTGAGTGAGGGAATTTTAGGTAGAATAGAGGAGTTCTTGTTGAGTTCTATATAATCCTCTCATTTATTCATATGATTACCCACATTTTATAGCACTTAATTACAATTCAACAATTCAACCCCAAAGAACTTACCTTGGAGCACCATTTAACTCTGCAAAATCACCTTTGGATATAGTGCACCATAGGAGGATCAGTGAAGGGGGTCGATCTTGAAGATACGCTAATAATTGTAGCTAACCCATAGGTAATGAAAATATTTTCAAAATCACGTTGGTTTTAATTTTTCGAGAGGTTACAAGGCTAGGACCTAGGAATTGGATTGGAATTTGCTAAAACCTTCAACAGTAGGAGGGCATTAGTGCAACAACTTACCCTAATTGTAATTGAAGAGTTAATCAATTGATCCATAGGGCTCCCCTTGCAAGGTGGAAGGTGATTAAAGAATTTGAAGCTACCAGTAGATAGTTAGCCTCAATTTCTAACAAATCCCTCTCCTATGCCTGACATATGAAAAGGAATTCAAAGGGACTTGTTGAGTTCACCTTGGAAAGAGGTAGATTTAATCATCCAAAATTTCATAACTTGTGAGGGGAGGTAAAACATGGTGTTTCACTACTTTTTCAAACTCATGATGCATCTCAAGAATGAATAAATATTAAACATGACATTCTTATTTAATGTGACGATTGAGGAAAACAAAGGTAGAGGTTAAGTGAGCATTGTAATGTGAATTCACCTACAGGAACACTGAAACAATTAATTGCCAAATCCTAAAAAATAGAGCATGAAATGAATTCCGTTTCAACAATTGAGATAGATTTAGCATAATAAAAACATGGGATGAAGATAATTTACATAGAAAAATAAAACACATGGACACAAAATCCAACAAAAAATCCTTGTAAAAACTTGCTACAATCTGTATTAAGCTTCTGCAAAAAATCCACTACAATGGCTTCCAAATCTTCAAAAAAATACTACCCCCCCCCTTTGATTACATTGAATATAAAAATAGATGCAAAACTCAGATCCTACCTCCAAGGGTCAAATCCTTCAGATTATGACCAGTTTCCTAAAATATCTACAACAAAAATACAAAATCTGGGAGGTTGAACTAATACCATACCAATAACATTGGCAATGATATGCATTGGCAATGGTATGCATTGGAAATGATATGCATACCAATACCATACCAATTCCATACCAATTCCATACCATAACATACCAATATCAATACCATACCAATAACATACCAATACAATACCATACCAATACCAATACCATACCATTGAGTACCAATACCAAAACCAATACCATACCATTTCATACCAATACCAATACCATTGCACACCATTCAATGGAAATGGTATGCATTGACAATGATATGCATACCAATACCATACCATGCCATACCAATAACATTTCCAATACCAAGACCAATACCATACCATTGCACACCAATATCAATACCATTGCATACCACAATTGTATGCATTGGCAATGATATGCATAACGATACCATACCAATACCAATACCAATACAATACCATACCATACCAATACCAATACCAATACCATAGCCAAAAACACTCGACAGAGTTTTCTTGAAAATCGACCTCATCTTCAGAAATTACACTATGCCTCATGGACCAAAACCCTAGTTACGGAGATACTCTTAATCCAATGCAACTGATGGTTCATGCATCTGAGTTCCGATTTGAGTTTTATCACAAGTTTCAACTCGCCTCCAAAATCCATTTAGGGACATGTGGTCAATTTGGTCCATGGGCATACAATACAAACCGAGTAGCATAACAGACTTACATAATCTCCCACAAGTCTGTTTGGATAAGGTCCACACAAATACACTAGCCAAAAAGACCCGACACATTGTTCTTGAAAATGAACCTCCTCTTTAGAAATTGCATTATGCCTCATTGACCAAAACCCTAGTGTTGGAGATACTCCAACAAATTGTTTTCCGTTCGACATAATGATAGCATATGATCCTCAATAGTTGAAATTAGGTGCTTTAGATCCAATGCAACTGACGGTTCATGCATCCAATTCCCGGTATGAGTTTTATCGATAGTTGCAATTCAACTCCTCAAGCCATTCAAGGACATGTAGCCAATTTCGTTCTGGGGCATAAAATCCAAACTGAGAAACATAATGGAGTTTAGCAAGGTCCCACAAGTTTGTTTGGCCAAGGCCCATGCGACTACACCAACAAGAAATGCCTGACATAGTGTTCTTTAAAATCGACCTCATCTTCAGAAATTGCACTATGCCTCATTGACCAAAACCCTAGTTCCGAATATACTCTAACAAATGGTTTTCCGGTCGATAGAATGATAGCGTAGGGGCCCCACTAGCTGAAAACCAATGTTCTTAATCCAATGCAACTGATGGTTCATGCATTTGAGTCCCGGTTTGAGTTTTATCGCGAGTTGCAACTCGCCTCAACAAGCCATTTAGGAACATGTGGTCAATTTGGTCCATGGGAATAAAATCCAAACCGAGTAGCATAACCGACTTACGTAATCGTCCACAAGTCTGTTTGTCTAAGGTCCACACGACTACACTAGCCAAAAAGACCCAACACATTGTTCTTGAAAATTGACCTCCTCTTTAGAAATTGCACTATGCCTCATTGACCAAAACCCTAGTGTTGGAGATACTCCAACAAATGGTTTTCTGGTTGATAGCGTAGGAGCCCCAATAGCTGAAACTTGGTGCTCTGCATCCAATGCAACTGAGGGTTCATGCATCCAAGTCTCATTTTGAGTTTTATCGATAGTTTCAACTCGCCTCCTCAATCCATTCAAGGACATGTGGCCAATTTCGTTTGGGGGCATAAAATCCAAACTGAGTAGCATAATGGAGTTTCACAAGCTCACACAAGTCTATTTGGCCAAGGCCCATGCGACTACACTAGAAAAAAATGCCGGACAGAGTGTTCTTCAAAATTGACCTCATCTTCATAAATGGTACTATGCCTCATTGACCAAAACCATAGTTCCAGAAATACTCCAACAAATGGTTTTTCGGTCATTGGAATGATAGTGTAGGGCCCCCACTAGCTGAAAACCAGTGCTATTAATCCAATGCAACTGATGGTTCATGAATATGAGTACCGGTTTGAGTTTTATCGCGATTTGCAACTCACCTCCAAAAGTCATGTAGGGACATGTGGTCAATTTGATCCATGGGCATAAAATCCAAAATGAGTAGCATAACAAACTTACATAATCTCCCACAAGTATATTTGGCTAAGGTCCACACGACTACACTAGCCAAAAAGACTCGACACATTGTTCTTGAAAATTGACCTCCTCTTTAGAAATTGCACTATGCCTCATTGACCAAAACTATAGTGCTGGAGATACTCCAACAAATGGTTTTCCGGTCGACAAAATGATAGCGTAGGAGCCCCAATAACTGAAAATCGGTGCTCCACATTCAATGCAACTGAGGGTTCGTGCATCCAAGTCCCAGTTTGAGTTTTATCGATAGTTGCAACTTGCCTCCTCAATCCTTTCAAGGACATGTGGCCAATTTCGTTCGAGGGCATAAAATCCAAACCGAGCAACATAATGGAGTTTTGTAAGCTCCCGCAAGTCTGTTTGGCCAAGGCCCATGTGACTACACTAGAAAAAAATGCCCGATAGAGTGTTCTTGAAAATCAACCTCATCTTAAAAAATTACACTATGCCTCATTGACCAAAACCCTAGTTCCAGAGATACTTCAACAAAGTGTTTTCCGGTCGTTAGAATGATAGCGTAGGGGCCCCACTAGCTGAAAACCAATGCTCTTAATCCAATGCAACTGATGGTTCATGCATTAGAGTCCTGGATTAAGTTTTATCATGATTTGCAACTCACCTCCACAATCCATTTAGGGACATGGGGTCAATTTGTTCCATGGGCATAAAAACCAAACCGAGTAGCATAACGGACTTACAGAATCTCTCACAAGTCTATTTGGCTAAGGTCCACCTGACTACACTAACCAAAAATGCTCGACACATTGTTCTTGAAAATTGACCACCTCTTTAGAAATTGCACCATGCCTCATTGACAAAAACCCTAGTGTTGGAGATACTCCAACATATTATTTTCCGGTCGACAGAATGATAGCATAGGAGCTCAAATAGTTGAAACCAGGTGCTTCAAATCCAATGCAACTGACGATTCATGCATCCGAGTCCCAGTTTGAGTTTTATCAATAGTTGCAACTCGCCTCCTCAAGCCATTCAAGGACATGTGGCCAATTTCGTTCGGGGGCATAAAATCCAAACTGAGTAGCATAATGGAGTTTCGCAAGCTCCCGCAAGTCAGTTTGGCCAAGGACCATGCGACTACACTAGAAAAAATGCTCGATAGAGTATTCTTTAAAATCAACTTCATCTTCATAAATTGCACTATGCCTCATTGACCAAAAACCTAGTTTTGGAGATACTCCAACAAATGGTTTTCTAGTTGACAAAATGATAGTGTAGGGGCCCCACTAGCTGAAAACCGGTGCTCTTAATCCAATGCAACTAATGGTTCATGCATCTGAGTCCCTATTTGAACTTTATCGCGAGTTGCAACTCGCCTCCACAAGCCATTTAGGGACTTGTGGTCAATTCGGTCCATGGGCATAAAATCCAAACCGAGTAGCATAACAGACTTACATAATCTCCCACAAGTCTGTTTGGCTAAGGTCCACATGAATACACTAGCCAAAAAAACCTGACACATTGTTCTTGAAAATTTTCCTCCTCTTTAGAAATTGCACTATGCCTCATTGAATAAAACCCTAGTGTTGGATATACCCCAACAAATGGTTTTTCGGTCGACAAAATGATAGTGTAGGAGCCCCAATAGATGAAACTCGGTGCTTTGCATCCAATGCAACTGAGGGTTCCTGCATCCAAGTCCCGGTTTGAGTTTTATCGATAGTTGCAACTTGCCTCCTCAAGCCATTCAAGGACATGTGGCCAATTTAGTTCGGGGGCATAAAATCCAAACCAAACATAATAATGGAGTTTCGCAAGCCTCCACAACTCTGTTTGGCCAAGGCCTATGCGACTACACTAGCAAAAAACACCCGATAGAGTGTTCTTGAAAATCGACCTCATCTTCAGAAATTTCACTATGCCTCCTTGACCAAAACCCTAGTTCCAGAGATACTCCAACAAATGTTTTTTCGGTCGTCGGAATGATAGCGTAGGGGCCCCACTAGCTGAAAACCAATGCTCTTAATCCAATGAAACTGATGGTTCATTCATCTGAGTCCCTATTTGAGTTTTATCATGAGTTGCAACTTGCCTCCACAATCCATTTAGGGACATGTGGTCAATTTGGTCCATGGGCATAAAATCCAAACCGAGTAGCATAAGAGACTTTCGTAATCTCCCGCAAGTCTATTTGGCTAAGGTCCACACAACTACACTATCCAAAAAGATCGGATACATTGTTCTTGATAATTGACCTCCTCTTTAGAAATTGCACTGTGCCTCATTGACCAAAACCCTAGTGTTGGAGATATTCCAACAAATGGTTTTCTGGTCGACAGAATGATAGCATAGGAGCCCCAATAGCTGAAACTCGGTGCTCCGCATCCAATTCAACTGAGGGTTCGTGCATGCAAGTCTCAGTTTGAGTTTTATCTATAGTTGTAACTCACCTCCTCAAGCCATTCAAGGACATGTGACCAATTTCGTTCAGGGGCATAAAATCCAAACCGAGCAGCATAATGGAGTTTCGCAAGCTCCCGCAAGTCTATTTGACCAAGGGCCATTCGACTACACTGGAAAAAAAATCCTAATAGAGTGTTCTTGAAAATCGACCTCATCTTGAAAAATTGCACTATGCCTCGTTGACCAAAACCCTAGTTCTGGAGATACTCCAACATATGGTTTTTCGATCGACAAAATGATAGCGTAGGGGCCCCACTAGCTGAAAAAATGTGCTCTTAATCCAATGCAACTGATGGTTCATGCATCTGAGTCCTGGTTTGAGTTTTATTGCGAGTTGCAACTCGCCTCCACAATCCATTTAGGGACATGTGGTCAATTTGGTCCATGGGCATAAAATCCAAACCGAGTAGCATAATGGAGTTACGTATTTTCCCACAAGTTTGTTTGGCTAAGGTCCACATGACTACACTAGCCAAAATGTTAAGGTACTAACCCGCACATAGGTAGATCAATGTATTCAGATGTAATAAATGTCAATATTAATAAGACCTTTCAATAAAATAGAATAAGGCGGATGTAAGAAGACCTAATAGAAGCTTCCGCTTCTAGAAGGATCTTCCTCTAGATGCTT
>SNQJ01S0009590.1:0-16965 GCA_010110895.2 Picea sitchensis | reverse complement strand
TGATTCAAAGTGCTATTTCTGTTGCTATTTCGTATATCATTTCTGTGTATTGTGAAGATTATGCTGGATATTTTACTGTTATTCTGTCATTTCTAGCATTTCGTTTTTGTTCTGCATATTTTATATATCTGGTATCTTGCACAAAATGACCCTACACATTTTTCTTGAAAATTGACCTCCTCTTTAGAAATTGCACTATGCCTCATTGACCAAAACCCTAGTGTTGGAGATACTCCAACAAATGGTTTTCTGGTCAACAGAATGATAGCGTAGGATCCCTAATAGCTGAAACTTAGTGCTCCGCATCCAATGAAACTGAGGGTTCGTGCATCCAAGTCCCAGTTTGAGCTTTATTAATAGTTGCAACTCGCCTCTTCAATCCATTTAAGGACACGTGGACAATTTCGTTCGAGGGTATAAAATCGAAACCGAGTAGCATAATGGAGTTTCGCAAGCTCTCACAAGTCTGTTTGGCCAAGGCCCATGTGACTACACTAGAAAAAAAATGCCCGACAGAGTGTTCTTGAAAATCAATCTCATCTTCATAAATTGCACTATGCCTCATTGACCAAAACCCTAGTGCTAGAGATACTGCAACAAATGTTTTTTTCAGTCGATGAAATGATAGCGTAGGGGCCCTAGTAGCTGAAGCCCATTGCTCTTAATCCAATGCAACCGATATTTCATGCATCTGAGTCCCAGTTTGAGTTTTATCATGAGTTGCAACTCGCCTCCTCAAGCCATTTAGGGACATGTGGTCAATTTGGTCTGGGGGCATAAAATCCAAACTGAGTAGCATAATAGACTTCCATAAGCTCCCTCAAGTCTATTTAGCCAACACCCACATGACTACACTAGCAAAAATGACCCGACATAGTGTTTTTGAAAATCGACCTCATCTTCAGAAATTGCACTATGCCTCATTGAAAAAAACCCTAGTGTTGGAGATACTCCAACAAATGGTTATCCGATCAACATAATGATAACGTAGGAGCCCCAATAGTTGAAACCAAGTGCTTTAGATCCAATGAAACTGACGGTTCATGCATCCGAGTCCCAGTTTGAGTTTTATCGATAGTTGCAACTTGCCTCCTCAAGCTATTCAAGGACATGTGGCCAATTTCGTTTGATGGTATAAAATCCAAACCGAGCATCATAATGGAGTTTCGCAAGCTCCCGCGAGTCTTTTTGGCCAAGGCCCATGTGACTACACTAGCAAAAAATGCCCGATAGAGTGTTCTTGAAAATCGACCTCATCTTCAGAAATTGCACTATGCCTTATTGACCAAAACTCTAGTGCCAGAGATATTGCAACAAATGGTTTTTCAGTCTACGAAATTATAGTGTAGGGGCCCCACTAGCTGAATCTCAATTCTCTTAATCCAATGTAATTGACAATTCATGCATCTGATTCCTAGTTTGAGTTTTATCACGAGTTGCAACTCGCCTCCTCAAACCATTTAGGGACATGTGGTCAATATGGTCCAGGGGCATAAAATCCAAACCGAGTAGCATAACGGACTTCCGTAATCTCCTGCAAGTCTTTTTAGCCAAGGCCCACATGACTACACTAGCAAAAAAGACTTGACATAGTGTTTTTGAAAATCGACCTCCTCTTTAGAAATTGCACTATGCCTCATTGACCAAAACCCTAGTGTTGGAGATACTCCAACAAATTATTTTTCGGTTGAAGGAATGATAGCGTAGGAGCCCCAATAGTTGAAACCAAGTGCTTTGGATCCAATGCAACTGGTGGTTCGTGCATCTGAGTCCCGGTTTGAGTTTTATAGATAGTTGCAACTCGCCTCCTTAAGCCATTCAAGGACATGTGGCCAATTTCGTTCGGGGGCATAAAATCCAAACCGAGTAGCATAATGGAGTTTCGCAAGCTCCCACAAGTCTCTTTGGCCAAGGCCCATGTGACTACACTAGCAAAAAATGCCTGACAATGTGTTCTTGAAAATCGACCTCATCTTTAGAAATTGCACTTCCGTCATTGACCAAAAGCCTAGTGCCAGAGATACTACAACAAGTGTTTTTTCAGTCGACAAAATGATAACGTAGGGGCCCCACTAGTTGAATCCCAATGCTCTTAATCCAATGCAACTGACAGTTCGTGCATCTGAGTCCCAGTTTAAGTTTTATCACTAGTTTCAACTCGCCTTCTCAATCCATTTAGGGACATGTGGTCAATTTGGTCTAGGGGAATAAAATCCAAATAGAGTAGCATAACATACTTCCGTAAGTTCCCACAAGTCTATTTGGCCAAGGCCCACATGAAGACACTAGCTAATCCTCTTGCCTACGTCGGTCTTATGATGCATGTCTGTCTCTATTGTGACATCTTGGAGTGTCTCTCCCATAGCAAGCATGTCGGAGCTAATCCTCTTGCTGTCGGAGATAATCCTCTTTCCTACATCGGTCTTATGACACCTGACCGTCTCTATTGCAACGTCTATGTCTGTATTACAATGCCTCGACGCCTTTATTGTGACATCTTGGAGTACTGCTCCTATAGAAAGTGCATCGGAGCCTGACGTCTTACCATTAATGTTGCCACCATGGCCTACATTGGTCTTACGACATATGAGAACGTTGCTCCCATAGCACACACGTAGTTGAGATCGACAAAATGGGACATTGAAATTACGATGTCTATGACATCGCTGTAGCGACAACTATATGGGGTTTGGACAGTCAAATCCGAGATGACATGTGTCCGCATCCAACGTCGCAATAGAGACGATAGCTATGGTGTCAGAAAAATGACGTCATGTGAAACGACATTTGAGGGGGTCTACTATTTGTCTTTTTCCCGACAATATAAAGTGGCAACTGTGTCGAACACGCCGTCGAAATTTGACCCAAATGTACTAGTGTCATGTATAGATTCTCCATGATCTCATTCTTGCAATGAACACCTTTAGAGCTGAAAATTTCAATGCAAAGTAACAATGTCATGAATATTTCTCAAGATTGTTTCAGCTCACTCCTTTCTACTTCTAATAAGAATGTCTAAACCCTTTGAAGCTTCTTTCACTCATCTCCTATAATGTTGAGGGTTCACAATGTATTCCAATAATTCAAGATCATTTTTTTTTTATATATTGTCCATTCACTAGCACTGTGAACTATGGCACATCAATTTTTTTAGGGTAAATAGGCAACTCCAATTCCCATGAAACACTACGCTATCATCCTTAGACTAAAAACATAATGTTGAAAGGATTTCTCACTTAAATTTTCTCATTCAAGCCTTACTATGTTTCATTTACCCATGCTCTTCGTAGAATTCGATAGTAGAGATAGTTATATATATATATATGGTTTTTAATTAGAATGATATTTTTCTACTCCACAAAGATAGGTTTAACCATAATTATTTCATAAATTGTAAAATAGTGATCTACAAGAATTTTTGTTGGACATTGGTTTCATCACTTCCCTTGCATTTCACGATATGGGTTAACCCCCTCTCACGGATCCTAACTCCGATGGTTGTGGCGGAGACTAATGCCTATGGGTTTTTGTCTAACGACAATTATAGTCCAACAAATGGTATCAGAGCGACATGTATCGAGTTCGAAACTCACCCAACATGCACCAGGGGGGAGATTGTTGGACATTGGTTTCAATGCTTCTCGTGAGTTTCAAGACATAGGTGAACCCCCTATCGTGGATCCTAACTCTGACGATTATGGTAGAGACTGATGCTTCTAGGTTTTTGTCTAGCGACAATCATAGTCCAACAATTTTAAGAACTAGAGACATAATTGCCATAAATAAAACATAGTATTTATCTATTTTTTTGCAAATAAAGCTTATAAACCAAAACAAAATTTTAACTTATATTTTAGAAACTTGCAGACCAACAACTAGTTAAGCGAGCGATTTCCACCCAACCATAGGTAGTCCATAGTGGACACCACCCCTTAGTCGGGCTACGATACCACCATGGTGAAGTAGGACAAGAAATAAAATTCTGAATTGCATACTTCCATAGGTCGTTTACCAACGATTTTCACTATTTGCTTCTTGAGGATAGAGAAACACTAAGACACCCACATTACCTTCCCCACACAACAAAAGGAGCACCTCCTCTGCAGTACAATACCTAAGAAAATCCTCCTTTTTGTGCTATTTAGTGTGTGCATAGAAAGGTCCACACTGATATCCAAAGCTTATGCAGAAATTGTCTTAGTTCCTTGGAATTTTTCTCATTCTCCCAACTCTCTTTCATGGATGGTCTTTTTTATATGGAATTGGATCTCAATTTCTACTGTCTCTTCTCTAAAAACTCTTCTTTTTTCTTTTTTCCTAGCCACCCCTTCCTTGCCATTGAAATTTCCTTCCCGCATGATGGCAAGAGAATTCAACTTCTTTTCCTAGTTCCAAGAATGTAGGGGAGATGACTTGCTAGATTTTAGGAAATGGTGGCTTAGATTGAGGAATTTGTTTCCTCCACTCCTCTTAATATCTTTTAGCTTGACAACTTAGATTTTTAAATGAGTGAAGGTTCAAGGTAATATGAGGTATATTTTTTTGTTGATGTTTGGACAACATTGAGAATATATTCTTCTAGATTAATAATTAATAATATAATTATTGATTATCAAATAATATATATAATAAGTAAATGATAATAATAAGTAGTTATTAATTATCCAAGGGACACATCCTTTCATGGATGGTCACCATATGTTCTCTATATACGAAACACACATAATTGTAATAAGATATTGAATCTATCATATATCATCTCATATGAAAAATCAACATGGTATTAGAGCAGGACTGGGCTTGACTCCCTCACGAGAGAACCTGTTGGATCATGTGGTCATTGATGCCAATGGTTTGATTGATTGATGTCAAAGGATTGATTGATTGATGATTGATGTAATATAATATGTATATATCATCTCATACAAAAAATCAACATGGTATTGTTAGAGCGGTGGACTGGCTTGACTCTCACGTAGAGAACTCCTTGGGATCATGGTCATTGATGCCAATGGTTTGATTGATTGATGTCAGCTATCGATTGATTGATGATTGATGTAATATAATATGTATTTCCCTTTGATGAGAATGCATAGATGAAGATGGACGTCTGTTGTCATTGATAGGATGGAGATGGACTAAATGAGTTGTCATTGATACGATGAAGATGGATCATTGTGGTTCTCATTGGTATCTGATGCATTGGAAAAATGTATAGATGAATTCATTATTGTTCCATTGCTATGATTGATAAAAAGTACAAGTCGGATGAACTCCAAAGTGGTCCCTTTATGGGTGAAATCCCTCACGGGAAGACGCTTTGTGGATTGAGTTATCCTAGAAGAATACAGAAACTTTGTTCATTATTTTCTTATCATGATTGATAAGGTGAATAAAATGGATGCACTCCAAAGTGGTCCCTATGGTGAAATCCTCACGTGAAGACGCTTTATGGATTGAGTTATCCTAGAAGAATGGTTGGAGGACCCATGCTTGTGCTGTGGAATAATGAGATGAAGATCAAGAAAATTGTTGGTGAAACTATCTTATATGGATAGCACTTTCCATGCCATTTTGTAGGAATGCCCATAACTCTCTATTTGTGAGAGTTATGGGTCTTTAGGGAAGATGAAGGACTCTACATGAAGGTTTGAAGCCCTAAGGCTGTAAGAAGTCAAAGAGCTTCCAAAGAATAAATCATTATTTAAATGATAAAGTGTAAGGTGACAAGTCAAGGTGGATTATTTCACACAAAGAGAAGGAAAAATCAAGAAAATGATAAAGTAAGATGAGAAAATCAAGAAGGAGTATTTAAATGATAAAATATTGGAGAAATTTCTATTTATGGAAAGTAATTAACCATAAAAATAAGGAAAAAAGGTTAAGGGACCTAGAAATGGGTTAAGGATAAAAATGCAGTTAAGGACCTAGAGGGATAAGCATGTCGTGATATAAATGGTCTCTTATTTGCAAAGGTAAAGAATCTCTAACTCTGATTGCATATGTGATGATTTTAAAGGAAAAGAATCATGTGATGATGTTAAGAAGGAAGATATTGAAGATATCAAATGAACGAAAGAATCTCCTGCAAGACCTTGATTGCATTGATTCAAATGTGATGATGTTGAATTTTCTCAAGGAAGAAGATGATCTAGAAACAATTTGTATAAAGTTTGATGATAGTTATCCCATGGAAAGAATAGAAGAAAATTCATTAGAACTCAAAAGGAATGAAGAGGGTTTATATAGATATAGAAGTTATCATTTTTATACACACTATACTATCTTTAGGATAACACTAAATTTTTTTTTAGGAGGTGGAAAGGTAGATCTTGATGTTAAAGGAAATGCTGCCAAAGAGAGAAATAATAACTTCAACTAGAAGAAAAGGAGCATAGAAATCACAAGACTAAAGAATGAAAAATAAAATGTGAAGGTGGATGATGGAGATGAAAAAGTTTTGAAACTATTGTCCATCCTAAGACCAAAATTGAAGCCAAAAGAATTGGTGTTGACATCAATGCTGGTACATCACGCTAAATGATCCAATGGATCTCCTCAGACGCGGAAAGAACTTAGCCATGTTGGATTTCCAATGCATACAAAAGTATTTAAGTGGATTTAAAATGATGTTTTCTTGAGTTTTATTTCATGCATTTAATTATGCATTTGTGGGAAAAAATACTCCATGCATTTTTCATATTAGTTGACGTCATGAAGTGCCTATGCATTTTATGAGCTTTAATAACTCATGCATTATTATTATTCACTTGTAATTAAATGATTAATATTTGTGAGAAAAAAATGTGCCTCACATATTATTCATTTATTAATTATGGAAATTGGTTTTCATGTGAGTGTCCACCTCACCAATTTTCCTTGCCATTTTTTTCTTAATTGTAGGTTGAGAGAATCAAGGGCATGGTTGGAAAGTCTTGGGTAGTTTTGAGACTTTTCCATTTTTAATCCTAAGATGGTTTAAAGCGAGATCCTACTTTTAAGGATTCTTTGTTTTTCCTTCTTGTTATTCGATCCTAAAATTGTGGATCTTGTAATTAATGCTCTTAGTTGGAGAGGAGTAAGGAAAACTATATATTCCCTTATGTGAGCCAAGTGTTAAGTAAGGAGAAGAGAGGAGTGCCAGCTGGAGCCGCAGTGCTGTTAATGAAGAGCCGCTAGTCCTTTGAATGTAAGAGATTTTTGAGAGCTCAATTTGAAGAAGGAATATATAAGATATGCATTCCAGTTGGAGCAAGCCCGGAGACGTAGCCTTAGAGGTGGAGGGGTGAACTCCGCTATCAACATTGGTTGTCTCTCTCTCATTTGAATTCATGTGTTTTTTATGCTCTTTGATGTTCATTTGTATTATGTTTATGCTGTAATGCACTAAGAAAATGAAATTAATATGTCTAATAAACTCAAAGAGAAGACATAGTCAATTTAAAGACCCTCACAATGTAAACATTTGGGAGAGTAATTCTAATTCAGCACACGGATCAAGTGGTACTGAGTTGGATCATGGCAGGATGGGCGCAGGAGCTAAGAACGCTTCCGGTGAATGCAAGAGTTGCAAGAGATCAATGACAACACTCAAGATGACAATGCAGAATTGAAAATACTTTTGCAAGTAGCTGAAGAGAAGAAGCATGAGCTTCAAGAGATGCTATGAGCCAAAGAAGAGTTATTGGCTAAGTTACAGAAGTTTGAGAAGATGGATGCTGCATCTTAAACCGAGGTATATGATGCTTCTTCATGTTCTGTTTTCTCTGTATGCAAAACGACACAGTGCATGAAGATCCCTCACTAAGATAAGTATAGAGGACTTTGCATTACTGCCAGAGTCACCTATCCATTGGAGGTTGTACCAAGACAACCATTTGCGGCTTGGGTTATGGACATGAAGAGAAAGGAAAATGCTCAAAAGTTGTTGAATCGAAAGCCATCTCTTCACCACCAGATTCCAAGAAAGGAATCAAGACATTTAGTCCTCATCAGTTCAAGGATAAGTCAGGAAGGTATAATAATCATTCAAGTTCTTCTTTACATATAAGAGAAATGATTGCTTCCATAGATCTTCTAAACGTGATGTAGTTAAGCATCAAACAAAGAAAATGTTGGTTAAGAAGACGGATGTGTCCAGGAGAAGTGAGACCAAGAAGAAGAACCTTTTGTATCCTCTTATAAGGAATGCCGGAATGGAAAACAAAGGAATTTCTACAATTTTTGCAAAATTAGTGGCCATTGGGAGAAGAAGTGTTGGAAATTGCACCTTGAAATTCGCCACAAGCTTCAAGAAGATTGTGAAAGAGCCCGTGAAGAAGGAGGCTCCATCCACCATTGGAAAATCAAGATTACGAGATGAAAGTGCTTGGTACTGGTTCGGTAAGCAGTTCATAATGTTTCTACAAGTTTTATTTCTTCTATGTTGCAAAATTTCAAGTTTTATGAGGGCAGGTATCTCCCTTTTGATGGAAAAAAACACTCAAAAAATTTCAATTCTGGAATTGAGGCTACCGCATGAGTTGTCTGGGATCGTGCATCACCGGAACTCAATTAATCACAAAGTTATCTTTGATTTGAAAGACTCCATTGTCCAAAAGATGGGTTGGAAACCTGAGGAGGTCAAGATTTCGAATCTTAATTCGATTGACACCATGAATGGACTTGCTGAATATGTTGTTGCATCGATCAAGACAACTGTGAAGAGACCTCTAGGGGTTTCTGCCGAAAATGGTGCAAGCTTGCCAATAGATTCTTTGACTGCATTGCAAGCAATACATGATTCTGCAGGCGTTAAGCTCGATGGAAGCATGAAGGAAATGAATCTACTTAATACCACTGCTTAAGGAGGGATTGGACATTATGTTGTGCAGATAGAAAAGATTGGCAGAGCACATGTTACTGCCACTTGTGGAGCCACAATGTTAGCCTAATTAAGGAATTAGGAGTTGATGAAGTCTTGGACTACAAAACACCAGAAGGCGTAGCCTTAAAGAGTCCCTCAGGGCGCGAGTACGATGCTGTGATTCATTGTACCTCCAATATCCCATGCAAATTGTGCCATTAATAGTTTCAGGAAACAACAATGACTTGGCGTTAATGGTTAACTTGGTCATCCGAGGGAACCCACGATTCAACCACCAACAAAATCTGAATTCCGTTTGATTCACATTGAGCATTTCTCCTTCTCCATCGTGCAAGATTGACGGTGATCACATCCATGGTAACGTATTGTGCATGGTTAGTTGATAACATTCGGCGGTTTATTCCACGGTGCGCGTTTTATCAGCGACATTTGGTGAATCAGTTATATGGTGGATATTCATATGGATAACGCATATGTTTAGCGGGAATTTCACTTAGTTGTAACAGTTAGCGGGATTTTCTGTATACGCTAATTGACAAAATGGGTAAGCAGGCGAGTGGAACCCACAATCTATCCTCCCACTAAACGCTGTATCAAGCACGATTCTAGTCACATTTTAGGATGTTCAGCCTTGTTTAGAGCACTGAGTATCATTATGTTATGGTGAGAATCTCGCAGGGATAGAACAGACAGCCATTTAGGATTGGTAATCTCATATTTGTCGTTTTGTTGTTTCTCCTATTCAATACATGTGTGTCTTCTTAGCTTTACGGTGATGGAATGGTCTTAGGTTTTACAAACCTCCTCTAAGCACATAGTTAATTATCTGCCCTGGATAGGCAATTTCACAACTTCAAACGTCGAAAATCGTTTCCACCGTGCGATTCTACGTCTGTGGTGTGAAGATATTGGATTTTCATAAAGTATTCCTTCTGCAACACCGTATCTTTGGCAACCAAAAGCACAGGGCAAAAGTTCCTTTGTTATTCTAAAGGATAAATGCAGACAAATTCAACTTCTCAAGCATCTAGAAGAACAATTTGTGCTATGCAACCTGGTACTTGTTGTTCCCTGGGAATTCTGGGAGGGGATAGTGTTGTTGAGTTGGCGATTCCAACTGAAAGCAGCAGCAATAGCATGCCGACATCAGACCAATCTGGAATTCTTTGTAATGGATTGGAGGTACCAAGCCCTTCCTCTTTCCAGTGACAAAGTGCCCGCTGCTTCAAAACAAAGTCTTGAAATGTAGCTTAATTTGCACATCAAAGAGGGCTGCAAGCCGCTTTCACTGGCAAAGAACAAAAGGAGCCCACCGGCATGTTTAGGACAAGAAAGCGCCAATGAGGGTGGTAAGAACTGATTGATGGAAGTTCCATATAGAGCCGACTTATTACTCGATTTATTTGCCACCAGACTTGATTGTTGCAAAATGCTAATGGGTGCCATTACATAGCAAAGAATCAAGAGAAAGACTTCACCTATTTCTCCATCATTTCCCACTTTGGAGGACTCCATAGTTTGTTGTTTGAGTTCAATGAAGAAAACGCCCATATGCCAAGCATCGACAGTAAAGTCGACTCATTAAAACTTTTGTTTTGACTATATACCCCAGTTTTAAATACCTATATGCACATGAGATATGCCTTCATAGTCGGGTCTCCTTGGTGAGAACGTGGCAAAAAGTTTCCAATTTGGTAAGATGCTTCTATACTCTTGGTTTTGGAAACCTAATGTAGTTTCTTTCCAAATGCCAAGTTAGTGTTATAAGTGCACATATTTTAGCACTTGATGATGCATGTTTTGACTGTGTATATTTGGTTAGCCACTCTTAATGAAGAAGAGGGAGGGCGATTTTTTGTGCATTGCCTTGTTGGCTGTAAAGTTGATTTGAGGTGCAAGCTTCATTTCTTTATTTATTTTCATGTAAACTTGACAAATGAGTGTGGTTATAAACTCTTGGCGGGTGTTTCAAAACAAAATGTAAAGAGGTATGATCCAGGTTATCGTCAATTACAGGTTGCAACTTAAAGCAGATGTGGGTGTTTGCATTTCGATTCTGAAGAACATAGGTGAAGGAGTCTTGAGAGGATGTGCCTTTTTCAGGCATTTACATTGCAACTTTAAGCAGATGTGGGCATTTTCATTTCGATTCCAAAGAACATGGGTGAAAGAATCTTAAGGGAACGTGCCTTTCATAGACATTTGCATGCACTTGATGATGGATTGAAGTTGACACTTTCGGAGACCAAAAGCTCTCTTTGTGAGGTGATCCGAATGGATCTCCGCACTTGAAAGAACTTAGTGCCATGTTGATTTCAAGGTGGAGACAAAAGTATTTAAGTGGATTTAAAATGATGCTTTCTTGAGTTTTATTTCTTATGCATTTAATTATGTATTTGTGGTTACTCATGCATTTTTCTAGCTATGAAGACACTTTACGTTCTCACGCATTTTGGCGAGCTTTAATAACTCATGCATTATTATTATTCACTTGTAATTAAATGATTGACATTTGTGAGAAAAAAAAAATGTGACTCTACATAATATTCTATTTATTAATTATGGAAATTGGTTTTCAAGTGAGAAAACCAATTCTCACACCAATTTGCCATTTTTTTATCTCAATTGTAGGTTGAGAGAATCAAGGGCATGGTTGAAGAGTATTTGGGTGGTTTTGTGACTTTTCCATTTTTAAGCCTAAGATGGTTGGAGATCCCAATTTTTAAGGATCTGTTTTTCCTTCTTGTAATCAGATCCTACAATTGTGGATCTTGTAATTAATGCCTTAGTTGGAGTATAAGGAAAAACTATATATATTCCTTTTGTGAGCTAAAGTGTTGGAAAGGAGAAGAGAGGAGAGAGTGCTTATCTATTGAAACCCATAGTGCTGAGCTAATGAAGAACCATAGTCCTTGAATGTAAGAAAGCTTTGAGAGCTCACTTTGAAGAAGGAATATAAAAGATCTACATTCTAGTTGGAGCAGGTCCAGAGACGTAACCCCAGAGGTGGAGGGGTGAACTCCATTATCAACATCGGTTGTCTCTCTCTTATTTGCCTTCATGTGTTTTATGCTCCTTGATGTTCATTTGTATTATGTTTATGCTTGTAATGCAGTATGATAAATGAACTAATATGCCCAATAAAACTTGTATAAGCCATAGTCAACTTAAAGATCCTCACATTGTAAACATTTGGGAGAATAGTACTCGCAATCTGCTACTGATCAAGTGGTATCAGAGTGTGGATCGCTTAAGTGTGATGGATGTAGGAGCTAAGAATCACCGAAGAATGCAAGAGTTGTAAGAGATCAATGACAACATTCAATCTGACAATGCAGAATTGAGAAGGCTTTTGTAAGTAGCTGAAGAGGAGAAGCATGAGCTTCAAGAGATGCTACGAGGCAAAGAAGAGTTATTGTCTAAGTTGCAAAAGGTTGAGAATATGGATGTTGCATCTCAAACCGATGTATATGATGTTTCTTCATGTTCTGTGTTCTCTCAATATGAAACTAATGTTGGCATGAAGGTCCTCACGAAGATGGGGTATAGTGGAGGTGGACTTGGCATTAATTGTCAAGGAGTCACCCAGCCATTTGAGGTTGTACCAAGACAACCACGGTGTGCTTGCTATGGATATTACGAAGAGAAAGGAAAATGCCCGGAAGTTGGCCGAATCGAAGTCATCTTCACACCACCGATTCCAAGAAGGGAATCAAGATAGTTAGTCCTCATCAATTCAAGGACAAGTCAAGAAGATATAATAGTGATTCAAGTTCTTCTTTTGCATATAACAAAAATGATTGCTTCCATAGATCTCCTAACCGTGATGTAGTTAAGCATCAAACAAATAAAATGTGGGTTAAGAAGACGGATGTGTCCATGAGAAGTGAGGCCAAGCAGAAGAAGAACCTTTCATATCCTCCTATAAGGAATGTACAATGGAATGGAAGACGAAGGAATTTATGCAATTTCTGCAAAATTAGTTTTGGTATGTTAAAGCGTTGGAAATTGCACCCCTAAATTTCGCCACAAGTCATGCTGCACGTAAAAGAGCTCGTGAAGAGGCTCCATCTACCCATTGGAAACTGGGCGATTGCGATGAAAGTGTTTAAAGCCGTCTCGGTAAGGCCCATAATGTTTCGCAAGTCTTATTTCCGCCAAGGCTGCAAAATTCCCCCAAGTTTTATGGGGGCAGGTATCTCCTTTTTGATGGAAAACACTAAAAATTTTTCCAATTCGGAATCGAGAAGTAATGGCATAGTTTTCGGGGATCGCGTACTGGAACCAACAATCACAAAAGTTATCCTCATCGATTTGAAAGACTCCATTGTCCAAAAGATGGGCTGGAAACCTGAGGAGGTCAAGATTTTGAATCTTAATTCGATTGACACCATGAATGGACTTGCTGAATATGTTGTTGCATCGATCAAGAAAATTGTGAAGAGACCTCCAGGGGTTTCTACCAAAAATGGTGCAAGCTTGCCTATAGCTGTTTTGACTGCATTGCAAGCAATACGGGATTCTGCAGGAGTTAAGCTCGATGGAAGCAGGAAGGAAATGAATCTACTTAATACCACTGCTTAAGGAGGGATTGGACATTATGTTGTGCAGATATCAAAGCTTGGCAGAGCACATGTTACTACCACTTGTGGAGCCCGCAATGTTAACCTAATTAAGGAATTAGGAGCTGATGAAGTCTTGGACTACAAAAACACCAGAAGGTGCAGCCTTAAAGAGTCCCTCAGGGCGCAAGTACAATGTTGTGATTCATTGTACCTCCAATATCCCATGCAAATTGTGCCATTAATAGTTTCAGGAAACAACAATGACTTGGCGTTAATGGTTAACTTGGTCATCCGAGGGAACCCATGATTCAAACTTACACCAACAAAAATATCCATTGTCTCACAATCCAAGATTTCCTTCCATCGTGCAAGATTGACGGTGGTCACATCCATGGTAACGCCTTGTGCACGGTTGGTTGATAACATTCGACAGTTTATGCCACAGCAAGGCTAGTCATGGACATTTGGAAAATCAGCTTATACATGGATATTCATATGGATAACGATATGTTTAGGAGAGAATTTTGCCTCCGCTTGTACGCTTAATGGATTTTCTCGATATCGCCTAATTTCCAAAATGGGTAAAGGCAGCGAAAGTGTAACCTACAACTATCCTCCCACTCAACACCGTAATGCTAACGCATTCTAGTCAAGCATTTTAGGATGTTCTAGAGTAATCGGTATCACCTTATGGGTGAGAATCTCTGCAGGATATGAACATGCATTTACTCTGACAGTAATCTCAGTATTTGCATTCATTGTTTCTCCATTCATTGCTACATCCGTGGTTCTCTCGACCCACACGGTGATGGAACGGCCCTAGGTTTTACAAACCTCCTCTAAGAACATCGTTAATTATCTGCCCTGGATAGGCAATTTCACAACTTCAAACGTCGAAAATCGTTTCCACCGTGCAATTCTACGTCTGTTAGTGTGAAGATATTGGATTTTCATAAAGTATTCCTTCTGCAACACCGTATCTTTGGCAACCAAAAGCACAGGGCAAAAGTTCCTTTGTTATTCTAAAGGATAAATGCAGACAAATTCAACTTCTCAAGCATCTAGAAGAACAAGTTTCATAGCACGAATTGTTCTTCTAGATGCTTGAACATGCTATGAAACATGTTACTTGTTGTTCCCTAGGAATTCTGGGAGGGGATAGTGTTGTTGAGTTGGCGATTCCAACTGAAAGCATCAGCAATAGCATGCCGGCATCAAACCAATCTGGACTTCTTTGTAATGGATTGGAGGTACCAAACCCTTCCTCTTTCCAGGGACCTAAGTGTCCATATACCGCTTCAAAAGGAAAATGGAAGCCCGGAACAGCGCCACACACGGGGAGAGGGTTGCAAGCCGTTTTGCTACCAGCAACAAAAGGAGCACATCAAGTATGTTTAGGAAAGTAAAGTGCCACGAGGTGGTGAATTGATTGATGGGAATCTCCATAGAGCCGAGACTTATTAATCGGATTTCTTTAAGCACTGAGACTTGATTGTTGCAGGTCACATAGGCCATTACATAGCAAAAGAATCAAGAGTAAAGACTTTGGACTATTTCTCCATCATTTCCGACAATTTGGAGGACTGTATAGTTCGTTGTTCGGAGTTCGAATGAAGGAAACGTCCATATACCAAGCATCAGATTTGGTAAAGATAACTATTAAAACTTTTTTTGGATCATACACCCCAGTTTTAAATACTTATATACACACAGATATGTCATAGTCGGGCCTCTTTACAGAACGCAAAAATGTTGCCTGTGATGCTTCTATACTTTGGTTTGAACCAATGTATTTTTTCCACATGTGTCAAAGCTATTTATAAGTGCACATATTTTGTAATGGGGCACTTGATATATGTTTTGACTGTGTAAAGGCTTGTTTAGCCACTTTTACGTGAGGAAGAGTGAGAGGCGTATTTTTTGCGCATTAAGCCTTGTTGGTTTTTTTGTAAAAAGTTGATTGAGGTAAGCCTATTTTTGACATTTTCATGTAAACTTGACCAATGAGTGTGGTTATAAACCTGCAAGTGTTTCAAAACAAACAAACAAGCATGGACTACCACAACCTGGTTATCATCAATTACAGGTTGCAACTTAAAGCATATGTGGGCATTTGCATTCCGATTCCAAAGAACAAGGTGAAGGAGTCTTGAGGGGATGTGCCTTTTATAGGCATTTGCGTTGTAGCACAGTAAAAGTTGGTGCTGCGCCGTATTCAAGAACATGTGTGAAGGAGTCTTAAGGGAACGTGCTTTTCAGAGACATTTTCATGCACTTGTTGATGGATTGAAGCTGATACTTTGGAGACCAAAAGTTTCTTTGTGGGGAGGCATGATCCAATGGACTGCGACGCGGAAAGAACTTAGCCCATGTTGATTTCTAAGGCGAAGGCAAGCATTTAAGGATCTAAATGATGCTTCTCTTGAGTTTTACTTCTCATGCATTTAATTATGCATTTGTGGGAAAAATTATTCATGCATTTTTCATATTAGTTGATTAATGCTTTATGAAGTGCTCATGCATTTTATGAGCTTTAATAACTCATGCATTGTTATTATTCATTAATTTGTAATTAAATGATTAATATTTGTGAGAAAAAAATGTGCCTCACATATTATTCATTTGATTAATTATGGAAATTGGTTTTCATGTGAGAAACCACTCACACCAATTTTCCATTTTTCTCCCAATTGTGGCTGAGAGAATCAATGGCATGGTTGGAAAGTCTTTGGGTAGTTTTAAGACTTTTCCATTTTTAAGCCTAAGATGGTTGAAGATCCTACTTTTAAGGATCTTGTTTTTCCTTCTTTGCAATCAGATCCTACAATTGTGGATCTTGTAATTAATGCTCTTAGTTGGAGAGTGAGTAAGGAAAAACTATATATATTCCTTATGTGAGCCATGTTGAAAGAAGGAGAAGAGAGGAGAGAGTGCTTAGCTATTGAAAGCCATAGTGCTGATCTAATGAAGAGCCATAGTCCTTGAATGTAAGAAATCTTTGAGATCTCACTTTGAAGAAGGAATATAGAAGATCTGCATTCCAGTTGGAGCAGGTCCGGAGACGTAGCCCCAGAGGTGGAGGGGTGAACTCCGTTATCAACATCGATTGTCTCTTTCTTATTTTCCTTCATGTGTTTTTTTATGCTCCTTGATGTTCATTTGTATTATGTTTATGCTTGTAATGCACTATGAAAAATGAACTAATATGCTCAATAAAACCTGTATAAGCCATAGTCAATTTAAATATCCTCACATTGTAAACATTTGGGAGAATAGTACTCGACCCGTTTACGGATCACCAAAGGGGGAGCTTGTTGGATCGTGTTTCCATTGATGCCAATGGTTTGATTGATTGATGTCAAAGGATTGATTGATTGATGATTGATGTATATAATATGTATTTTCCTTGATGAGAATGCATAGATGAAGATGGATCAATGAGTTGTCATTGATAGGATGAAGATGGATCAATGAGTTGTCATTGATACATGATGAAGATGGATCGTTGTGGTTTCATTGGTATATGATGCATTG
>SNQJ01S0009589.1:133472-170969 GCA_010110895.2 Picea sitchensis | reverse complement strand
ATAATACAGCGGCATGTCCCTTTCCCATAAAATCACTCTTATTCTATTGCATAACTCCTTGATCATATGCATAGGTTGACATTGAATATACTTTGCTATCTTCACTTTGGTTGGTTTGTGTTGGCTTGGACCTGATTTCACAAGAGCACCGGAGCGAAGCGGGAACAACAAAGACCCAAGGAAGTGATATAAAGGTATGTCACTCATTCCTCCTTAGTAGTAGATTCAATGACTGCAACTTAGAGAAAGAGTCGTGTCCTATCCTATTTTGTTCTAGATCCAGGTGGATCTAGGGAGATATGTTAGTGTCTGCACCTACTAATTTACCTGATAACAGTAATAAGAGGGAAAAACCATTTTACCATTTCAACCAATGACTAAACATGGATCAAAATAGCTCGGAATTTATTATGGCATTAACACTGTCTGCGTTTCTGATCACTATGTTACATGTGTTCTTAAGGCGTTTAGCTTGTCTCTCTGCATTTTCACTGAGGTCACAATTTTATTTTCTCAGTAATTCACTGTGAGTTGTGAGTGTTTTAATCCGAGCTTGGAGGATGGGAATATCAATATAGTATCGTTCAATCCAATGTAGGCAAACATCACATTGCACAGGAGGAACGATATGTTGGCGAAGTGTACAATCAAGTCTGGTTGTATCAACATTGCCTGTTACGTGACCTTGACCAAGACTAATGCCAGTGAACCCATATTTACCCTTGAGACACAGTGGAAGATTATTAAAAAGGTCATACAGTTGAGCAGGATCAAATCTTTTACAATCTAGATCCTCTTCTGCCACGAAATATTCAATTTCAAGATCTGAGACCTCATTGACCTCGATCGGGTCAATTGATCTCGAATGAGGTTTAGCTTGATTCCTTAAATTTCTCGAAATAAGGCGCCCAGCGCTTTTGTTATGAAACCCTAGAGTCAAGTGTTTTCGTTTCGCCTGATTGCGAGATTTTTTGATATCGGGTTTTACAATGGTGTTATGGCCAACATCTAATTCATGCATAGAGGTTTCAATCAACTTGGAACCAACAACCTGTTGTTCATGTGAAGAATGACTGGGCATTTACTCGTCTCGAGGGTTTCTATTTAGAGAGTCTGGCTCATTATTTAGAATTTCAAACTGTTTTCTTATCAGTGGTTCACTCGAAATAGGGGTTTCTACAAGAATGGTTGTACCAAAGCCATTTCTTATTAAAAATCCATCCCAGAAATCACCCAGGGTTGTCAAACAGTGAATCAACAACATTTTAATTCAGCCATGGTGAAAGAGACTGGAGTCGAGGCTCTGTCTCTTATACCTTTTCGACATTTTGTAATAGCTTCTGAACAGATATAAGGGCACATTTAATTGAAAACCTATGAAATGCATAAGCAGTAGTATGTGATAGAGAAAAAATAAACCATAACGACCCTCACAGGTCACAAATTTCTTAAGTATCAACAACAGACCATGTCATCTAGCTTTAACCAAAGAAATAGGGATACCTTTCTCACAGCAATCGATTTTTCTGGAGGTCATGAAGAGGCTCCATGGAACTTCTTATATTTTTTTGTTTTTGAACTGCTTCTCGCCAGTGGATGGAAGCCCTGTGGCTTCACTCACAAATTCCTCATTCACCTCTAACTAGATATCTCCAATTTTCGCCCGACACCCATCGAAAGTCTGTGAAAATTCTCTAGCCACATGAAGGTTATAACCTTCGAACCTTTTGATGAAGGCATCCTAGCCCTGACCTCTTAAATATTCAATTGCATCATCGTGACAGAGCAGTGCTTGGCAGCCATTCGTCTCTAATCGAACAACAGAGGCCATTACAAATATGATTGAACTATGACAACGGTGACTTGAAATAGTTATGGGTTTGAATGGTAGGAGTAAAAAAAACCAATCTGAATGGATAAAATGGAAACAAACAAAATGAAGCCTCTGTGAAATCATAGTATGAACATTGAGGGTTCGGTCTTGATGCTCGACCATACTTGGTAATGAAAACCTAGTGTACAGAGCATGAAAACCTATAACCCGTAATGAAAAGAATTATTAGTTCTCTGTGCCAACAAGGTGGATTAAGTACAGGGTATGATATTTGCACATTAATTCTCATGACTAGCACGACCATAGTTTTTGCAAAGGGTTTAAATAAATTAACACAAAAATGTTCATAATTCAAGTGAAAACCAACTAAATATATAGAGATCACATCAAAAACATTCAAAAGGTAAGTCATTCAAGTGTTAGATATAGAATGGATATAAGCACAATGACCCTTTTAAAAGAATGATTTGTATAGTAAAATAATTTGAAGTTAATTTTTCATGTTTGATTCATGCTTTCAGTCATGAATCAAACATGAAAACAAAACAAAACGCAAACTTTAAAGAATTAATGAACATCTTTTATAATCCAGTAATCATCTCAAAAGGATAATATTTACAAGATGAGGTGAAGGCAACTACATAAAGTTTTGTTTGCTTTTCAAATAACGAAATCGTGTAGGACTGCCAACAAGACATTCACTAGAAAAAAAAAATGATCAAGAGCAGCTTGTTGTGATACCACTGATCTGGATTATTTTCGGCACGAAATGAGAGCGGAGGTATAATAAAGAAATGCACAGAGATATCACAGAAATTCAATAATATAACAGAAATGTATCAGATATGCAACCATAAACACAGATATACAGTATTACACGATTTCTACTAATGAAAGAAATGTACAGAGACTATAAAAATACAGAGTGAAAGACTCGCAAGAATGATGACAACTTATCTCTGAGAAGAGATGTGACGGCTACTCGCATTCGCAAGAAGATGATTAAAATGAGGCTCTGAAGGCCTTTTTTACAATAGACAGGAATTCCAAAAACCCTAGACATCTAAAAACCTAACCCTAGGAGATGAAGCGCCAAAAGTCATGTGGGCCCCGTTTGGGTAAGTTAGTACATCAACTTCCCGGGGTCGTAACTTTTGCATACGATCTTTTTTTTAGGCGCATGATAGCCCATTGTAAAGGTATCGTCGTGGAGATTCATTTTAGGTTAAATATCAAAAGAACTTCCATATTGAAAACTTGTTTTCCCAAAAAAACATTGTTTAGTGCCCCAAAATGGCCCCGGAAGTTAAAACCTGCTAAAAATAGTAAATTACCAAAATTTCCAGAAAGCAGTTTTGAGCCAGTTGGAAAAGGTGGGTGTCCATTGATATCCATCTGGATCAAAGGTTGTCTTCCACACATCAATTTTCTCAATCGACACCTGGTGGTAACCTGACTTAAGATCAATTTTACTAAAAAACTTGTCCCCCTTGAGTTGATAGAGAAGATCATCAATCCGGGGAATTGGGTACTAGTTCTTGATTGTGTTCTTGTTCATGGCTCTGTAATCAATACAAAGTCACCATGTATCATCCTTCTTCTGTAATAGAACAATTGGGCTCCCACAAGGTGAGGATCGGGGTCTGATGTGGCCCTTCAAAATTAGCTCTTAGATCTGGCATTTGATGTATTCATTCTTCATAACAGAACACATGTATACAAGGTCATTAGGTAGAGGGGCACTAGGTGTCAGATCAATTGGGTGCTTTACCTAATAGTGCACAAGCACCCCAGTAGCCAATGTGAATATGTCTTTGTACTCCTTGACTATTTTTTCCACCTATTGTTGCTGGGTAGAAAGGTATCATGTAGAGGTTTTGGAAGTTGTAGTGACCTTTCGGTCACCTTTCGATAGAACCATACAAAGGAAAAATATCTCGGTGTGAGAAACCACCTTTATGAACTTCTTCACAGAGATCAAAGAGATTGTAGTGTTTGGGACTGCCTCTTGTACCCTGTAGAATTGATCTTCCAAAGTAATAATGACACTATAGGGCCTAGATTCATAAACATCATGTGGTTTCCACATATATGGTTGTTCTAGCAAAACATCACAAACTTCAAGTGGGGAAACATCACACAATACCTCGTCTTTGAAGGGTTTCATGTGATAGTGCATGCAACATTGATGGCTGATGCAAATGTCTCGTCCCTAGTTGAGCCAACCGATGGTGTATGGATGAGGTTGCTCTGTCGTTGTCAAGTTCAACCTCTTGACAACCTCTGTTGATATCAAGTTCTTCTAGCTACCTCTATTAACAATGAAATGGAGTGGGTTTCCCTTCACCCACATCTGTGAGTGGAAAATATGCTCCCCTTCTTTAGGCTCCTCAGATTCCTTTGGCTGGAATTTTGTGCTAGCGATGGTGACACTAGGTTCTACATCAATGATCCATCTTCCCTTTTTTGGCTCAAAATCAGAGCAGAGTCAGCATTTGACCCTAGGGATTTTGTCTTAGCCAACAACGACTATTTGGAGTGACATTCAATAGTATTGTTCCAAGGTATTTTGTAGAATTCACACCATTTTCCAGTGTCCTTCTTAGACTTCCCATTACCCTTCTTTGTTGGTGGCTTGCGCTGGTTATCCTGGGGTTGACCCTCCTTGTTATTTCCTTTGGCTTGGGATTTAGGGCCACCCTTACCATACTTTCATTGTTGTGGATTTGTAGATCCGAACTGTTACTTGTTCTGCAACTTGAATTTCTTCTTGATTTTGACAACATATCGATAAGAAACTCTTAGTGATGAGATGTCTAGAAACTCCATTTCAGTTTGGATGCATCAGAGTAGATCCCCACGGTATTTTAGGACTATATGTTGCTCGAAGTCTTTGATACCCATCTTGGTGCGTAAGGTATGGAAATTATTTGTGAACTATGGAATTGTTTGGCCCCTCTCTTGGCGCAATGTGGTCCATCTCGTGTACTGGTCATCATAGCTTCCAACAGGGTAATATTGTTCCTTGAGGGAATAAAAAAACATCTCCTAGGTGGGTCCTAGCCCAAAAAATCCAGACTCATCCTTGACATGTTGATCACAGTAAGTCTCCAACCAATCTCTAACATGGGGAAGGGCCTTAAGAAGCGTGAAGGTGATTTTTTCACTATTGGAAAAATTGCGGACGAAGAAATAACCCTCTAGCATATTTAACCATTTTTGTAAAGTGTCAGCATCTATATGGCCTTCAAATAAATGAATATCAAAGTTAACTTGTACCTTGAAGGGTGTCGTACCTCCGAAGTGATTGCTGGTTCAAGGTGCCTATGTTATCGTCGACAAATGTTGAAGGAGCTGGGTGAAACTATCCATCATCTTGTTCCTCTATCTTGCGAGGGATTCCTCAAGCAACAATTTGAAAGGATCTCATGTCCCATTGTCCCTCTTTTATTTCACCATAGAATGTCGCTTGAGTGTGCGAGAGTGGTTTTCCTCAAGAGATACAAGCTTGAGACCTGTCACCTAACTCTCTATACCTTGACCTCGTCGAGGACATGCACTGAGGACGACAAGGAGCAGACTGCTCTAATACCATTGATCTAGATTATTTTAGGAACAATATGAAAGAAGAGATAAAAATATATATATAAGAAAGAATTACACAGAGATATGGCAAGGAACACTGCAATAATACAGTAAATCTCATATTCTATTAATAATTGTCTGAAATACAAAAGATTGTAAAATACAAAAGCACACAAGCTAGCTAGAATGGTGGTAACTTATCTTTGAGAAGAGATGTGTCGAATACGCTCATTCACAATAAGTTGGTTATAATGAGGCTCCAAAGGCATTTTTAACATAAATCATAAAATGAGAAACCCTAAACATCCAAAACCTAACCCTAGTAAATGAAGCACCAAAAAAGTCATGTGGGCCTTGATGGGGTAAGTTGGTACATCAAATTCTCGGGGTCGTAACTTTTGCATACGATTTTTGTTTTAGGTGCACGATATCCCATTATAAATTTCTATCTGAGGAATAGACCTTTTTCTATCACACTCTAAATTTGACTAAAATGTGACCATGGTAGGCCCAAAAAATGTTGTTTAGGGCCTCAAAATGGCCCTCGAAGTTTAGGACCCGAAATGCTAGAAAAAAGCTAACGAAATGGAAATTGGGCTTTGAGCCAGTGGAATAGGTGGGTGACCACTGATATCCCACCTGGTTCACATAGAGAACAATAAAGGATCCCATATCCTAAAATTGTTTAAATTTGTTACTTCATTGATTCATAACAAAATATTGTTGGTGTCAGGGAATGGGAAGCTCATCTCAATCTACATGGATAATATCCTAGGTAATGGACTATTGGCAAATTTAGCAGAGATGGTAGAGCTTAGAAATTGGATGTAAGGGGAAAATCTAAAAACTCTTTTTGATATCTCTCTTTGGGAAGCATCTTTAGTACAATGGTTAAAGAGGAAAATATCCCCCACCTCATCTAATCCTTGTTGTCCAAATTTTTCTTAAGAATCTTAAAGGAAATGTACCTAGAAATCTATTTTCTTGTCATCATCGAGGTTGAGTAACAAGGTATTACAATGTTAAAAGAGGATACCATCATCTACTATAATCACAACCCCATTCATAGTGATCAAGCATATGGAAGTACATTTGAGATTCGAACATATTTCCAAAGATAAACATCTTTTGTTGGGAAATGGTACATGGGAAAATACTTACTAGAGATAATATAATCAAGCAAGGAATTCAAGGTCCCGCCAGGTGTGTTTTTAATCTTTCTCATTTATAAATTATTCAACATATTTTCTTGGAATGTGCATATGCAAAGACTATGGAAAACATATTTTGCATAAAATATTTCTAGAATGGATATGCCAGCCAATTGGAAAGATATGTTCATAAGAAGAGTGAAAAGCTACAAATTATCTTTCAATAAAAAACTCCTCTTCAAAATACTTTGGACGACTCTTCCAAAGTACATTTGCTGGAAAATATGTCTCGAAAGGAGCAGAGCCATCTTTAGGCAAGAGCTCGATCCACCCTTTCAGGTTGCAATGAAATCAAAGGGACTTCTAGTAGAGTATATGAATTCAAAAGGTCTAATTTATTTTTAAAACCTTTCATGGGAGGATGATGAACAGAGATGGATCCATCGATTTCAAATTTCTTCATCTCAATTAATAAAAAAAAGGAATAAATCCTCTTCCTACATCAATCTGGCATATTTTAATGGATTCAAGTGAGTTCCAACATTGGAGATCTGAGTAGCATTCATGTATTATTTTCTTTGATGGTTCTTCGAAAAGGAATCCAGGAGAGGCAGGAGCAGGGGGATCCTTTTCGATCCTAGAGGAACATTGGAATTATTATATGCTTGGGGGTTAGGAGTTCTTACAAATAATCAGGCATACGCTTACTCTCCATGTCAAGGACTTAGATTTGTAGCATAAATGAATATCTCGAGACTAATTGTAATTGGGGATTCCACCATAGTTGTAAAAGTTATGAGAAAACATTCACAAGATTATTACAGGATAATTCTATTCAAAGAGCTGCATGAAGCCACAAAGATGTAGGAAATTTCATATTTCTAGGTTTTACTCAACAATAATAAGCAGGAAAATGCAATGGAAAACATGGTAATCGGGTTAAAATTGGGGGTTCTTTGGGTCAATGGGAATAAATGCAATCATTATATCCATTAAGTCTTTGAATCTCTCTTTTGTTTAGTCTATGTTTTGTAAAAGGGTATATATTTTAGGAGTTTCTTTTTCTGAATTTACAGTAGTAGATACCTTTTTGAATTTTTTGGCGAAAAGATGTCGGAAAGTTATGTGTAATTTCTTGGACAGATGTGCTTATAGTGAATCAATTAGATGATAAAGATGTAATTTCAATGTTCTTAGTCTCTTGCAACCATTTTGATAATACAAATTCCCTAGTTCTTGTTAAGGAACAAAAACCTAATCTAAAAGATAAAAAATATCTCTCTATTTTGACTAGTATAAAGAAGAAAATAAACATTGCTAAAACAAGAACAAACTCTCACGAACTTCATAGTGAAACACCCTAATCTAAAAGATAAAAAATATCTCTATGTTTTGACTAGCATAAAGAATAAAATCAACATCAATAAATAAGAACAAACTCTCATGAGCTTCATAGTGAAATGGAAGTTCGACAATTCCTAAAATTCCATGGGTCTAAAGAATTTGTTATTTTTGTGACACTAAGGGGGTTGAAGATGAATTTTGTTTTCTCTTAAAATCACAATTTCAAAATATTCGTTACAACAACAGTCTTCCTAACCTTCTAACTCATCAAAACCATGCTGATTTAGCAACACTTCTCTTAAATCTTTTCAAATAAAATTTTAAACCAAACGAAATAATTTGGTATCTTTCTTAAGGTCCAATAAACCAATTTTGGTTTCAATGAATATTAACCATCATCATCATTATCATTTTGTGATGATTATTTATCATTAACAATTAAAGACTTAATATTTAAAATCATATCTTACCATTGAACTTCCTTTCAATTCAAAAATTTTAAAAAATAATTAATTAATTAAAATATTTTTAAAAAATCAAATTTCAAAATATATCACTTAATACTCTATTTTCTAAGTCAATTCGGTTTACCTCGAGTGGTTTGCGTTGAGGGGTGTTTTCCCCCCACCCAAGTTCAATTCTTGCAAGTGACATGTTGAGCTCTTAAATGAGCATGCTATCAAAAAAGCCTCGACTTTCTACAAAATATGGTTTACCTCAGATAACATCCTCGAAATTATTTCGAAGAAGTGTTTGGTGGATTTCCCACAAGAATTATTCCAAGGAAAAAAAATACTCTATTTTCTAAAATATTAACAAAGTTCACTATTTTCTAAAACATTAACAAAGTTACTACTTTGAAGAAAAATTATAATAATTCAAAGTCATTGGACTAAAAAAGAAAATGTATATGTCAATAAATTTTATTGTATTTTCAAATAAATTTTATTGTATTTTCAACTGTGAAATAAGTTAATAGTTTGTCAAAAACAATTATGAGTATAAAAAGTTATTAAATTGGAAAAAAAATATTTACAAAAACAATGTTTAAAATTTACAAGTTATACCATATTTTAAAAATTATAAGTTATAAGTTATACAAAATTTTAATATTATCTTGATTAATAAATTTATTTTCACCTCTACATTAAACAAAATTTGTTTGGTCTATTTTTTGGTAGATAGGATTATAGACAATTTAATGAAATAATAAAATACATCTTAATATTTAAACCATCCTTTTTACATTTAATATATGAATCATATTATTAAAAGTTTCAGGTTATTTATATTTTATCAATAAATTAATGTGTGTGTGTATATACCTTGAATGGGGTGCCACCTAACTATGATGTTCCGTGTGACATTTGGACACTAGCGTCCTCTCCACATTCTAGGCCTCTCTCCAAGATGTAGCTTTAATGTTGGACTCCCTCTCATGCCCTGATTCTCATGTGCCACATTAAGATGCAGGTCACTTCGCAGGTAGGAAAGCTTCGGGTTGGTATAGATATGGCGACTTCCATTTATGATAGCAGGATTGTGGTTTTAATGGCCTCGAACCTCACCATGGTTAATTTATCTCTTCTCTGGCTCATCTTCATTCTCACTTTCACTCCAACTGGGAAACTTGTTTTTGTTGTCTCTAGATTCCTCTCCTCCACCTCCTTACCTCTACTCATTTCCAATTCCCTCTCGCCCCCCTCTGGTTATTTTCTCCTTTCCTCGGCAAGATGCCTCATGAAAGATGCAGACCCAGTCATGGTTGGGGATCTCTTCATGGATCAGTTAGTCGTCATCCCTCGCCTATCCCCTCATCCATCCTTTATAACTCTTCTTTTCTTTCATCTTCCCCCGCAACAACTCAACAAGAGGATGATAGTTGGGATAGTTGGGAAAACACCACACTTGTAGAGAAAGAAATTCCCTCTAAGCATTTACAAGAAAATTTAGTAGCCTCCACTCCACCTAATGCAAAGCGATCCCCTAATGTGTTTTCTCCCTCTCTACATCGCAATGAGGCCATAACTAGTAGTTCATAGGTTCTAGGGCTTCTTTCTGGAAGGGAAACAAAGCTGCATTCTCTAAGGCGATTCTCAGAAGGCTAGTTATTATTATTTTTTAGCTACGTCGAGAAATCGTAGAGCAAAAATTGTTGCTCAAAGAATTGTGTACATCATCTCTTAAGTCTTGTTGGCTGAGTTTGATGTTTGTTGGGTGATTTTTGTTGGCTACAAGAAAATCTCAATGCAAAACAAAAAGAAACTCTCAACCCAAAGAGTCTTTTTGGGTCCCTATTTTGATTGTTAAGTGCCTACAAAGTGATAGGAAGCCTTTGTATTGTTGAAGTTTTGGGAGAAATTATTTCTTGTCATATTTTTCATTACTTGTCCTTGCTTATTGGTCTGAGTAGTTGCTTCTAGGTTTCCTTCTTGGATTGTCTCTTTTTGCTTGCAGTAGAGTCTTCCTGTGACTCGGTTGTTATTTAGTCCTTGGATTTTCTTTTCTTTATAACAAAAATACAAAAATATTTTCTTACTTGCATTGCACTTATGGAATTTGTACTTTTGATTACTTTGCATCGATTTTGATGCATTTGGAAAGATTGCACTTCATTGAAATTGTATAGATTTCCTTTAGAAGCATACCATCTCTTTGAAATTCAAGACTAGTGATTAGCAATGTTTTTATATTTTCTTATTTTTATATGTTGAGTCGTAATACCATCAGTTTCACAACCGCACCTCTTGAGTAAGAAGAAGCCATTAAAATTAACGTTGATTAATTAAAATTGATTAGAAATGATTTTATTTTTTAGGGTACACAAAGAAGTATAGGACATAGGGCCTTGGAATAGGATTTTGAGAGTAAACTTATCCAAGGCTATTAAACTAAACATATGTGTCTGACCAGGGAGTGGTGAAACCCATTGTGTAAATGGTGACTTTAGGAGGCTCCTCTCACACTGTAGTTAAGCACGAGGTCGTGCAAAGTTGGTTGAAGATATATCCCTCCAATACCTTCCTAGAATTAGAGATATTTCTAGGGTTCTATTCATATCTTGGGGTCTTGCTAGTGCCTTTACCTCTGTGAGAGGTGGTGCTTTCAATATTTCGAGATTTGTTACCCTTCCCATATGGTGGACCGGACTTGCGACTTCTTTTCTGCACATTAGTTATATCGTAGTGACTCTAGTTGCTTGAGGTAGGTAGATTGATCTAGGTGGATGTTGGTGGCCACCCACCTATTCCAACTAGCTCCTCTTGACAATTGTTAGTTCAACATGTTCTTTTGTAATGCTTTGTAATTGTGGGTTCTACACTTTCACGGGTATATGAATCCCTACACAGTTTTCAGGTGGATATTGGTGGCTACCCATCTAATCCAGCTGACTTATTTTGGAAATTTTCATGTCAGTACATCTTTTTATACTTCCAGGTCCGTTTTGGGGCCCTAAACAATGTTTTTTTGGCTTCCCATAGTCAAAATGTAGATTGATTCAAAGTTTGACAACATAATGTGTAGCTCTCAAAAATAACTTTCCAATGGGCTATCATGCGCCTAAAATGGAGGTTGTATGCAAAATGTACGACCCCGAGAAGTTGAGGTACCAACTTACCCATCAAGGCCCACATAACTTTTGGCATTTCATGTCCTAGGGTTATTGTTTTTTATGTCTAGGGTTTTGAAATTCATGAGTAATGTTAAAAAGGCCTATGGAGCCTCATTGTAATCTTTTTCCTTAGACTGATGCACGTAGCAACCACATCTCTTCTCAAAGACAGCTACCACCATTCGAAGAAGTTGTTTTCAGTTCTGTAGTTTTACAGTTTCAACCTATTTTATTTATTCAATATAAGTTATTTTTCACTGGATATCTTTTTTTGTTCTCTGTATCTTTGTGTTATTGTATTCAGTCTGTTATTCCTTTCGTTCCACCCATAAATATAGATCAGTTGTATCAAAGTGATATGCTCTTCATTTATTTTTCTTTGTGCATGTCCCTGACAAGATCTGGGTACAAGAAGTTGGGACTCAAACTAGTTGAGCCTTTGCAATATTGGAAATGCCAAGCTCAACAACAACCCATGGGGGACGAGAAGAAATATGATGGAGTAGGAAATCCTTTTAAAATATTGCTCGAGGAAGCCCTTGTGTGAAAAAGGAGCGAAATGATGGACAAATTTGCATAGATCCTCTGGCGACTGCCCACAACAGACACATCTCCATCAAGTGGCCATGCAACCCCCTTCAAGGTACAAGTAAATTTTGATATTCCATTATTTGAAGGACTGATAGATGTGGATGTTGTAGATAAATGGTTGAATCTGCTCGAAGAGTATTTTTCGATCCACAATTTTTTCGACAGGGAAAATATTACTTTTGCACTCCTCAAGGTCGTCCCCCATGTTAATGATTGGTGGGATACTTACTCTGAGAAAAGGGCCATAGAGGAATTTTCAATATTTGCATTCACCCCCGTGACATGGGATTCCTTCAGGGATTCCATTAAAGAACAATACTACCATATTGGAAGCTACAAGGACTAGTACACAAGATGGACCACGCTGTGTCAAGAAAGGGACTAGATAGTACTACATTTCACCAATATTTTCCATATCTTGTGCACCAAATTGCATATCAAATACTCTGACTGACATCTGGTGCTCAAATATTGCGGCTATCTACATAGATCATTCAAACAGAAATGGAGTTTCTGGAAATTTCCATGTTAGGTGCGGCTTATAGATATGTTGTCAAGATCGAACAGATATTTAAGCAGAAGAGGCGAGAGTTTGGATTTGCAAAATCCCCATAGCCGAAGCAGGGAAAATGTGGCCCCGACCCACAAAATAAGGGACAGAGAAAAGATGTTCTTTCTTAGGACAACCAATCCAAGCCGCAACCCAAGAAGGGTAATGAGAAGTCGAATAAGGACATGGGAAAATGGTGTGAATACCATAAAATCCCTTGGCACAACATCGAAGAATGTCGCTCCAAGCAGTCACTGGTGGTCGAGCTTAAATATTCCAAGTCAGAGGTAGATTTTGACTCCGAATCAAATCCAGAAAGTGGGAAGCAGATCATCGATGTCGAACTCAATGCCACTATCACTACCACCAAAGTCCAACCGAGAAAACCAGAAGAACCAGAGGAAGGGGAATGCCTCTTTCACTCACAGATGTGGGTAAAGGGGACTCCATTTCATTTCATTGTCGACAGCAACAATCAGAAGAACTTGACTTCAACAGAGGTCATCAAGCAGCTAGACCTACCAATAACATTTCACCCACAATCCTACACCATCAGCTAGCTTCGCCAAGAACAAGATCTCTGCGTTAGCCAACAGTGTTGTCTTCCCTACAACATCAATCCCTTCAAAGATGAGGTATTGTGTGATATTTCTCCCCTTGAAGTTTGTGATGTTCTTTTAAGTAAACCATATTTTTGGAAGTGACATGTTGTGTATGAGTCTAGACCTTGCAGTGTTATTGATACTTTGGGTAGACAATTGTACAACATACCAGAGGTAGCGCTGCCTACCGCTATTTCTTTAATCTATGCTAAGCAATGCAATAAGGTCATTTCACAGACCGAAAAGTTCATCTTCTTTTTTATCAGTGCTCACAGTAAGCATAACGTCGCCGCCGCATCCTTGACCTCTACACAGAGCCTCTCTTTTCAATAGAATAAAGTGGATGGGATCGTGGAAGAGTACATAGATATATTCTCCTCATCCACCGAGGTACCAATGCACTGCCAAGTCAAGAATCCAATTTATCTAACCCCCGATGCACTGCTGCCTAATGGACCAGTCTATTGTTCACTTGTTGATGGAAAATGACAAAATCAAGCACCAGATCCAATATTTTCTTCAAAATGGGCACATATGACCCATCTCCTCCCCTTGCGGAAGCCCGATAGTGCTGGTGCAGAAGAAAGATGGGACCTAGTAGCTATGCGTTGATTACAGAGCATTAAACAAAATCATAGTCTGGAACCGATGACCAATTCCCCAAATTGATGACCTTCTTGACCAACTCAAGGGGGTAAATTTCTTCAGCAATATTGACCTAAATTATGGCTACCACCAGGTTCCCATCAAACCAACTGATGTATGGAAGACAACTTTCAAATCTAAAGAATGTCTCTTTGAATGGTTGGTCATGCCCTTTGACTTAACAAATGCACCAACAACTTTCATGAGATTGATGGATGATGTATTGAGACCCTTCACTGACTCTTTTGTGGTAGTATGTCTGGATGACATCCTCATTTCAACAGAACTTGGGAGGAGCACATGCAACATATTCAACATGTTTTTGGCACTCTACAACATCACAAACTATATGCCAACTTGGAAAAATGCTCCTTTGGCAGGAACAAGGTCCAATACTTGGGATACATTATTGATGACCATGGGGTACATGTGGATCCATCTAAGATCCAAGTCATTTGTGACACGCCAGCCCCAACCACACTAACCTAACTTTGAAGCTTCTTGGGACTTGCCAACTTCTACCGAAGGTTTGTGTTGGGATTCTCCCATATTGGATGGGCCCTCAACCAAGTAACCAAGGGAAGTGGAAAGGCAAATTTTGCATGGGGGTAGGCACAACAAAAAACATTTGAGGATCTAAAGCATTGCTTGTGCTCAGCTACATTACTCTCCTTACCTAATCAGTAACAATCGTTCAAGATTGAGACTAATGCCTCTGACTATGCTATAGGTGCAGTTCTCACTCAAAATTGTCATCCAATAGCACACCATAGTGAGACACTCTCAGATACTATCCGGAAATACCCCACCTATTAAAAAAAAATGCATTCCATTGTGCAAGCTTGTTGTGAATGGAAACATTACACTCTAGAAAAGGAGACAATCATCCACATTGATCACAATCCTCTGTAGTTGATACAAACATAGGGGAAGTTGCAAAACGATTTCCATCAAAAGTGGTCCACATACCTACATCGGTTACATCTATACATCAAGTATAAAATAAGGAGAAAAACCTGTGTCACTCACTACCTCAGTCACCCTCCCATTATTGCACTAACCACAATGCTCCATTCTTGTGGGATGGAGGCATGTGAGTTTCCCCAAATTTATCAGCATGACCTTGACTTCGCCACCACCTATCATATCTTGGGTACAAGAGCGAATGTCATCGATTTTCACATCTGGGATGTACTTTTATGTCATCTGGTCCACCTCTATGTTCCCACAAGCAAGTGTGCAAATTTGATTTGGGAGGCTCACTACAGTCAGATGGAAGGACATTTTGGCATGGAGAAAAATATGTTCATCCTACAAAAACATTTTTATTGGCCAAAACTTCGACAAGACGTCAGCAAGTATACCAGATCTTGCACTACATGTGCCATTGTAAAGCCAACCATCAAGAAAAAAGGATTATACACCCCTCTTCCTACTCTCGAGAGGCCTTGGGAATCTATCTCGATGGATTACATGTATGTCATTTCGTCCACCAAACATGGCAATGATTGTGTATTTGTGGTTGTTGATCGATTTTCGAAGATGGTCATTATGACAACCTGTAAGAAGAAAATCATAGTGACAGATATTACCAAGATCTTCCTCGAATGGGTATGGATCCATTTTGGGATGCCACAGACCATCACCTTAGATCAGTACAGCAGGTTCCTCAACATATTTTGGTCGAGTCTCTGGTCACTGTTGGACACCAAGCTCACTAAATCCACTACTTTCCACCCCCAAACCGATGGCCAGACATAGGTCGCCAATTAGATAATTTTTCACATCCTACGCATGTACAACTCTAAGCATCTACATACATGGGATGAGAGTCTTCCTTATGTTCAACAAAACTACAACAGGGTTCTCCATAGCTCCACCGACCATAGCCCATTTCAGGTGGGGTTGGGATTCTAACCCTTGGGTTCCATTGATGTTGCACTACCTCTTGCAACCACATAGGATTAATATTCCCATGTTCAGTATAAGGTGGACAAAGCCACCAGATTCATTGAGCAGATTCAACACATCCACCAACAGGTCCATGAGATTTTGAAAAAAAAAATGCTAAGTACAAGTAGAGCCATGATCAACACTGGGTACCGCACCAGTTTTAGGCGGAAGATAAGGTCTGGTTACATTTGCAGAAAGAGTGGGTTACAGGGCCCCATTAGAAGCTCTTCCCACTTCTCTATGGACCTTACACTATCACCAAAGCTGTGGGTAGCAATGCTTTTGAGCTCAACATTCCACCCTTCCTGAGATTTCACCCAGTGTTCAATTTGGACCTCCTTCAACCATATTTTCCACCATTATTGGACACCTCAGAGATCGCAGAACAATTGACACCAACAAAGCTCAACCCTGAATCTGTCGAATAGGAATCCACTGATCAGATAGTGGACACATAGGTCAAGGGCACTCACCAGCAAAGAATCTAGCTTTATTGGGTTGTCAAGGCAAGGCAACTCCTACACCAAGGAAAGTGGCTCACCTGAGGCCAAATTCAACAACATTTTACTGACCTGATGGGGGCACTCAATGAAATGGAGCCCATTTCTTCCTAAGGGGGGAGGACTGATTCGGGTGGATATTGTTGGCCACCCACCTATTCCAACTGACTCATCTTGATAGTTGTTAGTTCATCACGTTCTTATGTAATGCTTTGTAATTGTGGGTTCTACACTTTTGGATTTGTCTAAATCCCTACATAGTTGTCAGATGGAGATTCGTGGTTTCCCACCTAATCCAACTGGCTTATTTTGGAAGTTTTCATGTCAATACATCTTTTTGTACTTCTAGGGTTGTTTTGGGGCCCTAAAAAGTGTTTTTTTGGCTTTCCATAGTCAAATTGTAGACAAAGTCATATTTTAATGTCATAATGTGTATTTCTCGAAAATACCTTTCCAATGGGCTATCACGTGCCTAAAATGGAGGTTGTATGCAAAAGTTACGACCCCAGGAAGTTGAGGTACCAATGTATCCATCGTGGCCCACATAACTTTTGGTGTTTCATCTTCTAGGGTTAGGTTTTTGGATGTCTAGGGTTTTAGCATTCATGAGTAATGTTAGGCCCTCTGGAGCCTCATTGTAATCATTCTTCTCAGACGGATGCGTGTATCAGCCACATCTCTTCTCAGAGATATCTACCACCATTCGAGCAAGTTGTTTTTAGTTATGTAGTTTTATAGTTTCAACCTATTTTATTTATCCAATAGAAGTTATTGTTCATTCAATATCTTTTGTTTTTCTCCTTATCTCTGTGTTATTGTATTCAATTTGTTATTCCTTTCATTCCACTCATAAATCTGGATCATAGCCACATAGGTTACTTGCAGGGGTTATTCTGTAGGTACCCTAAGTCACATAAGGGTCGGACAACACACAACCTTTATGGAGGATTACCTCTTCGAGGAGATATGACCGACTACATTGTCAAGCCTACGAGGGCCCTTATAACTAATTTCAATACCTCCACTCTATTGAATAGAGTCTCAGGCCCCTCTTGGGTGATGCATACCTACTTTAGTTTGGGAGGTCCCTTTAAGCCATTATATCATGTTTGTGTGCATTGGCCTTTTTCTTTATTTAGGAGTGTGCTCTCTAATTATTATTGTATTTTTTTTTTATGACTAGGGGAATTGGGAACGGTGACAGTATCGTACTCGCATGACACGAGGTTGAATCTTGGCGGCTACCTTATAACCCCTAGGGAGAATCACACATCTCACAAGCACGCCTCAAGATAAATCGAGGTTTGACCTAGTGACCTGCGTAATAACACGAATGTCTTAACAGTACGTTCATTGGCCACTAGACCAAACCCCTGCAGGCTGTGCTCTTTGATTATTAGTCGGACTTAGGATTTTGTATTGCGTCATGAGTTTTGACTGCTATGGTTGGTGGAGCCCCTATGACTCCCTCAGTTGGCTCTACCCAACCCATGGTCTCTGCTTAGTCCATGGGGATGAATCCTTTTGTATTTCCAAGTGGTATGTCGAATCATAGTCCTCAGTCAATGCCTTGGGCCTCTAATCCTTTCTCTTTTGGTATGTTAGGCGTTACTTCACACTTTTCATCCTCTATCTCCTCATATTATGTGAATCCTAGTTTTGGGTATGGGGCACGATGCCTCCGTATTCTCCCTTTTCGTTTGGTGGGGGTCATATCCCTCAACCAACTCACATGGTAGGAGGTTGGAATCCTCCTTCCTCTGGACCCAATCCTAGCTTCACTTTTCCAGGAGAAAGTGCTCAAATGGGAGGTCCTTCTACTTATTATATCTTGTCCATCTATCCTTCTTCCACTGTGCCTATGCCTACGAACACTTTTCTCATGAAAAACATCCCTATGTCCTCTAGTGTTTCATCCAGAGGGAGTAAATTTTATAGTATGGGCAACCCCCTTCACAGAGTTCCTTTGTTTGGGGGCAACATATATCCTCACATGAGTAACCCATGTCACATCTCTTTATCCTCACAAGTGACTTCCTCGGTGATGATTCCCTTGCAACCTTTTTTCGAATCAATTGGGAGGAGGATACTACCCTACTAGGAAGGGCCATGGTGTATACCAAAATCCTTCTTGTATTGCGATCTCTCAAAACCAGTCTTTCCCGAGACCATGGTATTTGATGCCGAAACCAACTGCTACAAGTCATGCTAGAAGCACAAGTCTAGTCACTATGATTCATACTAGCATCAATTCACCAACCTCTACAAGTCATGTTGGAGATCTTCTACTAGCTTCTGCAAGTCATGTTGGGAGCATGTCACCAGCCACTGCAAGTCATGTTGGGGGCATTAATATTATTGGGAAGCCTAGACATATAGGACATAATCCTAAGTTACTTTATGTACTTTTCAAAGGAGATCACCTAACTCATTTGTTCCCCTCTATTACAGTGGTACAAGAGTGTGGTCATTGTCTAGTGGTCCTTTGGGTTCTAAGTCGTCTTTAGTTTCCAAAAATTATAATCCTTCTTTTGTTGATACAACGGTCATTCCGATGCAATTTTCGGTCGACACCACTCCTGTTTTGGGGAGTGATGCATCTCTTGACCATGTTGTCTCGCATTCGATTCAATCGACGGTTGAATAAGTGATCATGTTGATGCAATCTTCGGTCGATCCCACTCTTCTCTTGGAGAGTGACAAATCTAAGGAAGTTACATTTTTGATGCAATATTTGGTCAATCCCACTCTTCTTTTGGGCGATGATGTGTCTTTTGACCATGTCCTTAGCATTTCTAGTTCTATACCTTCTAAACAAGTGAGCTTTCCACTCTCTCTGAATACGCTCCCTCCAAGTCCTAGGATGGTTTCCTCTGATTGGAATGATCTTGTAGAGCGTCACCTTCCTTCTTATGCACCCTTTCAGATAATGGGTGTTCTTTGACGTATTGTAGATGAAGGATCCTCTGCAATTATTCTATCCTCCTCGGCTTGACAAGCTTTGGGTTCTCCCAAGATTGTATAAGCTACCAGTGAGCTGTTGGATTTCAATAGAAGACCTGCATGGAAGCCTTGGCCTCCCCCATGATATGTCTCTTAGAACACCATCCCTGAGTCTTAGTTAAGAACTTTTCAGACTCCAAAAACTGAAAAGATTTTCGAGTGAACTTATCTCTTTCACATTCATTAAATGGTTTTGAAATGACGTCTATTTGGTATAAGTTTAATCCTTTTCCCAACCAAGTAGACTACTTACTAAAAAAGAATACTCTAGTCACCATTGGATAGAAGAGTTCTCATGGGTATTGTTTTATACTTTTTTGGGCCTAGGGGACTAAATCTACGAAAAAGAAAAATTTTGAGTTAAGTTGTAATCGCATTCCAACATCCTGCTTTCATTATTGAGCCTATTATCGGTTCCTACTTTCTAGTTATGAGCCTCCTACCTCCACAATTTGCATCACTAGCCAAGCAGTGCCTTCCATATATCTTTTGCAACTTGACACCCTATACCCTTAGAGGAAACATCCCCCTAAGTGTCCATGCTCCACAAACACTTCCTTGCATTGAGCATAGGTATGTTCCACTGCTTGGAACTAGTTTCTTACTCACGACACTCATTTCCTCTCTTGTATCATAACATTTATTTGCTTATGAAAAACCAAAAAATGACGGGTGAGAAAAGAACATTATCTCATATCGGAAGCAGTCGTGTTTCCTTTGAACAAAACACAAAATTTTGATTCTAATTTCATCCAAATTTTGGGTTTAGCATGACCTTAGGAAGTTGAGCTCAGTCCTAAGAGTTTACTCCTCCGACTGGTTATTCTTCAAGTCACTATGGAGAGTTTGTTGATGCCTCCTGCATCACAATTTTTTTATCAAGTCTATGTTTCTTCAGTTATCCATATGTCTCATGATCTTGTTCAAAGGAAGTCTATAAGCCTGTGTTGACAATTTCTCAAAACTTTTGACTTTGCATGTCGGCCATACCCTCAGTGTATCTCAGAATCACATGAATTTGTTGTCCTACCTTTCACCCTAGGCCTACTTTCATCATGGGTAGGTAACCTTGAACCTAGGAGATGACGTTTCCTCATTAGTTGTTTACTACAGGGTTTCCCTTGTGTTTGATGGAAAGAAATATATTCACACATTGGGATTCGTGCAGTGTCTTGGAATCCATTAGCCTTATTGATGGTTTCCTCTCCTTTTTCAACAATTTTCCTTATTGGATATTGTTCAGAGGGTCTCTTCCATGCACTACTTGCATCTGGTGCATGCAAGGGACACACATGGTCATTGGTTCGTGAACATCCTATTGATATGATCTCTTCCAAATCATTAAGCTATTTCTTTATACCTCATGTTAGATGATGAGAGATGCCTTAATTCTCTCCTTTAAGCAAGACTCCTTCCATCGACTTCAACTCATCTATTTTGGAAATGAGACCTAGAAACCTATGAGTACCTAGAGACTTGTAGTCATCGGTGGCAGGTTCTCCCACCATCGACAGTTGGGAATACATCAATTTCTCTTGATCGATAGATTCTTCAAGTATTCAACCTCAACACCCTTATTCACACTTGTATAATGTACTCAGAGCCTTATACCTAATTTCATTATCGGTGGGTTGTCTCGTGTTTGTTAATGGTATACTTTAATGACAGGTAATCAAATGAAGTCTCATTGTGTTCGACCTCAAATCCTCTATTCACATGATGTAGACTTGTACCTTCAACGGATAGTTTTGAAGGCTTCCATCTTACATCATCATCATTCCTTATTGTTTGTTGTATTTCATTGGACCAGTACCTATATGACTTCAATGATCATGGGAGATCAGAATTGTATACATATATATTCAGTTGATTTTGATACTATCTTCCACTACGTCTTGTTCTTGACTATGACAACCTATGGCATATGTCCACTTTGTATTTCCTATTCATGTCCATGAATAACTATTTCATATATTTAAACATGGATTTGCAGTGTAAATCAGATTAGCAACCATGTGTAGAAATTCATTATGGATTGTAATATTCTCATGAGCAACTAGTACTTCCAGCTAAGTCTTCATTACTCCACTTCTGGGAATTATAATGCATTTCGTCCATCACAGATAGTCCTATGACCTCACACATTAGGGGGCATCTGTTACAACAAATTTTGCCTCACACCATCCAACTTTCTTAGATGGCCTTCCATTACCTTATGCAGACTTGAAGTCCCCTTTTTTGTTCATTCCAAATCCAAAAATGCACATTTTTACACATATACACGTCATCTCAGTTATACAAAAAACATATACACAGGTTTCTCCACTACATCCTGTGTACATCAGGTTTGGTGCTCAAAAATTAAAAATTATGTCGAGTTCCCATCCCATGTCACGAGATCCATGATCCTTGAACTTCCATATACTGGAAATGCTTTGAATCAGCCTTTCAGTTCCATTTGGAGGCTATAAATTGATCCATAACCAAGCCTTGAAGACAATTGCACAATTCAACTTTGAGAGGAAAGACACTCTGGATGAATTTCACTTCATCTTGAGTCGACATCCCTTTTTCCTTGAAAGTCTGAACTTCTTATGTTCAACGCCCAAACTCTTCCTTCTTTGTGATGGAGATCCTCATTGACTCCTGTATATGAGCTTGCCTCTATGGAGGATTGAAGTGATGGAGGTCCAGTTGGAGGGACTTAGTTTCTTGGTTTCGATATGTGTCGTTAGAGAAGTTTGTCACCTATGTACTTCTGTTGATTATTTTAATAGAAATACATTTTCTCGTCCAATTGATATCTTGCAAATATTTGAATTACTATTCCATGGGCATATTTGTCATGCATGTTAATGTATTATGCTAATTTGCATGCTGACATCATATATTATCACCATAAGCTTGTGTATCTTGGTTGTTGAGGATAAGTCACAGGTACAAAGCTTTGGGTCATGTTCTCAACGGTGGTCTTCGAACGTCTGGAGGAAGTAGGCTCTTAGCCTTGTTTTGTTAGCATTTCGTTTACATAGCATACTTGGGATTAGAGTTGATTTCCGGGTGTCATTTCGTCTGTTGTGGTTTATCCCTAACCATAGAGATATTTTCCTTGTAACATGAGTTGATGGACCACAAGCTCATTGACCTTCTTGACTCGCTTTCAGGCCAGACCTATTTTCAGCCTTGTCCAGTTTGTTGTTGTCCCTATGCATGCGCTTCAATAGGGCACATTCATCCCCGCAATGATGGTGGAAGTGGTTAGTCTAATGTTTATTTATAATTTCTTTTCATGGTTGATGTCTATAGCATATTTTCAGTTTTAGTAGTCACTAGCTTGGTTTTGAATCCACACTAGTCCTTAGTCGCAGTAGTTGATAAGCATGTATTGGCCTCAACCCAACTATGTAGCCATGTTGGCACCCAAAAAGTTTTGTTGGCCCTCTGAGGTAGACAATTATTACAATATGAGACCTGGTGCAAGCTTTGGTTTCCAATTTTGCAGGTCTCGCACCAAGCCTCAAGATATGTATTTTGAGCATTGTTTTATGAAGGTAATATAAAGAATTACAAGAAATAAATATGCGTGTATATATAATTTAATGTGAAATATGACACAATATGCTAATGCAGTGCTCAATACTAGTCTGTTGTTTTTCCCTCGGTGATTTGGAGCTTTGTCCATAGGCTCCAGGTGCGAGGGGCCTAGGCCCATGTCCCTCCCTTTCTTGATCTCACCCCCTTCTCGATCGACTGTAGAATCTATACCCCAGAACCAACTTATTCCCTTACACGAGGATATCTAACAGTTGTTTCAATTCTGGCCTCAACATATGGCACTTAGTTGTACCTTGGTCACGTGAAATGGAAAAAGGTGACAACGAGGCCCTAGACTATGGGCATAGCCCATACATCAACGGGGAATTTTTCACATCTAAAGAGTTTCAAGCTCAAATAAGATCAGAAATATCTGTCACATCGACCCTTTCTTCCCCTCCCCCTAGTGTTAATGCAACATCAAATGCACACAAACCAAATGTCCCATGTCCGCTCCAATCATTCAACACAGATTCCATCCCCGATGAATCCTTGAGATTTCGTTTACCCTTCTTTGTTTCTCCATTTCGGCCTACCTCCTAGCCTCCATAAGAATAAAAGACTAAGTCTGGTCCTTGGGTCACAAAAGGTTTCTCAAATAGTGAAACAAGTCTCCATAAGAAGAAAATCAGCTCCATTCAGGAAAGGATTGGAAGCTTTCAAATGGTGGTTGGAAAGGACATTCAGGTTGCAAAAGTTTCCCAGTATGAAGGTAGAACCTTGGTTGGACACTTTATAGGAAAATCGTTGGGTGAAGCGGTGCTAGGCACATGGCTAGACATAAACTAGAGACCTCTATTCATTAGTACATATTGCAAAAATTTCGACATCCTATTTGTGACATTATGGACAAAATTGGCCATACTGTCGAAAAATAGAGGAAATTTTATTTATTTATTTCCATATTGCCCGATAATGTCGCTATTGCCACGTTGACTTCTCTCTTACCACATTGTCATCTGTCTTGCCACGTTGTTGTTTGTCTTGCCATGTTTTCCACATAGTTGTCTCTCTTGCCACGTTTGTGACATATTCGTCTCTCTTGGCACGTTTGTGAAGATAGTTGTTGCAGTTGCGACGTTGTGGAAACTAGGTTTTTCCCCTCCAACGGTCACCTAGTATTTTGACCAAGTCAACTTTGATTTGGTCAATGATCGTCAAAATTGCGACGTTATAAAATCTATAAATATGTTGCATTTTATAGATGTTGCGACAAGTTTGATATAATAACGACACTTCAAAAAGGGTTTGTGGGTCTTCTCGGCTAGGGTATAACTATTAAAAGACATTGTACTAGGGCTCTTCTCATTTCATTTTAATTTTCTGATAGGTCCAATTTTAAAGGAAACAACTATTAAAAGACATTGTACTAGGGCTAGAGTACATGATGGGCAACGGTGACCTGTGGATGAGGCCAATCTTGAAATTTTTTCAAAATGTTTCTATATGACATCACACATCCTTGAGTCTTGAAACCCTTCCATACCATCAAGGCATGTGTCTAGTCTAACCATGTAAAATTTCAATGCATACATGCACATATTGAAGAAATTTCAACGTTGGCCCCATTCACTGCTCACTATGCGGGGTTGGTGCATGACATTTTTGGTGGTTGAATTGGAAGTTCTGTGACATTTCAAGAGAGTTCCAACAAAGATTATACAGATGGAAACAACAACATTTGACAATGAGATGCCCATTATGAACGTTGTTGCAAACATGGATGATCTCAAATATTATGTGGTCGGGATATCATACATCCTTGAGTCTTGAAACCCTCCCATACCGTTAAGGCATGTGTCTAGTCTAACCATGTCAAATTCTGATGCATACAGGCACATATTGAATAAATTTCATCGTTGGCCCCATTCACTAGTGCTCATTATGCGAGGTTGGTGCATGACATTTGTGGTGGTTGAATTGGAAGTTCCATGACATTTCAAGAGAGTTCCAACAAATATTCTATGGATGGAAACAAGAACATTTGACAAATATTAGACGCCCCATTATGAACGTTGCTGCAAACATGGACGATCTCAAATATTATGTGGCCAGGACTTAAAACATCCTTGAGTCTTGAAACCCTCACATACCATCAAGGCATGTGTCTAGTCTAACCATGTCAAATTTCGATGCATACAAGCACATATTGAAGAAATTTCAACGTTGGCCCCATTCACTGCTCACTATACAGGGTCGGTGCATGAAATTTTTGGTGGTTGAATTGGAAGTTCCATGACATTTCAAGAGATGTCCAACAAATATTCTACGGATGGAAACAATGACATTTGACAAATATGAGACACCCCATTATGAATGTTGTTGCAAACATGGGCGATATCAAAGATTATGTAGTTGGGACATCAGACATATTCCTTGAGTCTTGAAACCCTCCCATACCATCAAGACATGTGTCTAGTCTAACCATGTCAAATTTCGACGCATACATGCACATTTTGAATAAATTTCAATGTTGGCCCCATTCACTGCCCACTATGCGGGGTCGGTGGAAGAAATTTCACTATGCTCATTCACCTTCAAGGTGGGCCCCATTCACTATGCTCACTATGAGACATCCATTATATTGAACGTTGATGCAAACATGGATGATCTCAAATATTATGTGGCGACATCAAACATCCTTAAGTATCGAAACCCTCCCATACCTTTAAGGAAACTATCTAGTTTAACCATGTCAAATTTCGATGCATATGGGCACACATTGAAAACATTTCAAAGTTGGCCCCATTCACTACTCACTGTGTGGGGTCAGTGGAAGAAATTTGTGATGGGTGTATTTGAAGTTCCATCGCAAATTTCAAGATAGTTCCGACAACGATTCTATAGAAGGGAATGACGAATGATGACAATGAGAGGTGCAACGTGATGAACGTTGATGTAAATGTGGACGATCTCAAAGATTACATGGGGACACCATACATCCTTGAGTATTGAAACCCTCCCATACTGTCAAGCCATGTTTCTAGTCTAACCATGTCGAATTTCGACGCATACATGCGTAGTTTGAAGAAATTTCAATGTTGTCCCCATTCACTACTCACAATGTGGGGTCGGTGCAAGATGACATTTGTGGTGGGTGAATGACATCAGTAATAAAATGATGAGCTGATGACATTGTCCTCTAAATAATCTGTGAGTGAATATGATGAGTTGATGACATCGTTCTCACCAACATATGTACACTTAGTTGCAATGACACATCTTTGATATCCTCCAACATTAAAGAAATCCCCACATCAACAGGGAGTTTAAATATTTTCAATAAGTTTGATTCATTCATGCATTCTCCTACCTCATGGAAATTATCTTTTGATCATTCTCACCATTATTCACATAACCCCCACACTATATTCCCCTTAGTTACTCAATAATCCAAATTTAGAAATGACCAAAATTAATGCAACAATGACAGAATAGCAAACCTTGGAAGAGAGATAGATGGTTGTAGATAAGCATAGAGGCAAGGAAAATTAGAAAACCTTTAACTCCATGCCCATGAAATAGTTTCTTATTAATTATTTAAGAGCTAAGGCAATACTCCACTAGGTTTCCCATAAAGCAATCAATGGATTGGACTATTTCTGCCTACATGAGGGGACTGGAAAGGAAGGAGATGCTTGAGGGATTGTTGAGTAGAGAAAGGAAACATTTTCCCTTGTGTTGTGTAAGGCATGGAAGAGATATTTTCCCTTATACTCAAAGATCACTCACAGACCCACTCTATATATTGTCTCATCTCATCCTCGTTTCATTTTAATTTTCTGATCGATCGAATTTTAAAGGAAACAACTATTAAAATACATTGTACTAGGGCTAGAGTACATGATGGACAACGGTGACCTGTGAATTTGGGGTTTAGATAGGGTTTAGATAGGAACTATTTTGTGTTTGTATTCATGGCATGGCTCGGATACTTCCAATGTATGCCTTGAGAACCACAAAGGGTTTTTTATGAACATAGCTAAGAGGACAAACTTTTCCAATTAATGGGTTGCTGACTATACACCTACCTGGACTCCTCTCCTCTCAACCATCCTATATAAATTCCAGGTGGTACACCATGGTTTTGACTCATGATGATGAGATACATTTATATATTTGATGTCATTTTGTATTCATTGTCCACTTCTGAACCCTTGATCAGACAACTATCAGGGTTCAGTACTCAATATCAACTTCGATGTATCATTTTTTATTTGGCATCCACTACATCATATATATATCAATGTTTTTTCCATATGTATGTGCCAATGTGTTTATTTGATGTTGTTGTTGGTTTATATGTTTAAAAATTGAAAAAAATGAATTTATTTTGTTAATTTTAATGCTTGCCATGGTGTGCCAATTTTTTCACTGATGTTGCTGAGAAATTGTATTCCCGATCCTCACCGATGTTGATTCTTCAACAATGATAAAAACAAAAGTTGTAACAAGATGAATTGGCAATTTGACATTTCCCTTCAATAAATGATAATTCAGTTATTCTTGATAACCAACTGACAAATTAGCATCTATCCAAATCATCCTTACATAGTATCCATCTGAATCAACATTAGTACACAATGGCACTATGAAGTATACCTATGAGCAAGTCCCGTCATCCTGCCCAAATTGATCTTTAGGCCAAATTTCCTACCATTTAAACATATAAACATTTATTTTTATCTCACTATAGGATGCCTAAAATACAGACAACCTAGGTAGTGGATGTGAGTTATCTAGCCATTTATGTTGACTTGTGCCTTTGCGGACTACCAAAATGAGATGTAAGTAACTAGTTAAACTGATATCCATTAGCATCTTCAAATATTACCAAGATCCAAAAGCTAACCTATTGGTATAATGATAGGTTTGTTCCCTGTTGCACTGATGCTTCTGATCCAAATCTTTCCACCTAAAAGGAAAGATGATGATAACATGTTCAATAAGAAAATATAAAACTACAGAAAGAACGCAAAAATATTCTACTATTCCTAGAGGCATCAATGTTAATTCAAATCTCATTCTACCCTATGTGATGTGCTCTTGCTATTCCCAATCAGCAATGCCACTCTAGAAGGATAAATTGATGCTCTTATTTTCTCATTCACCTTCAAGCCATGTCCTTTTACCATACCATGCCCTCTACTGCGGTTAGCCCTCTTCTTGCTTGACTCTTCCCGACCGCCAGTTTGAAGATCCATAGTTTCAATGGCAGACCTATTTCCATCTACAAAGCCCTGACCAACATGTATTTTCAATATTAGGAGTGATTTTGTATATGCATGAAGTTCGGTTGGAAAGAAAGCACATTACTAAACATGCAAAGTAGTGCTACAACAGCTGAAAGAAAATAAAAAATAATAAGGATGACAACATTTCAAAAGCACAAAAATTTGTGGAAGTGAGCATGGCAGGGAGACTTGTCTGGAGAATGATATTATAAAGTAAACTTCCACTGTCTTCAATCTTGGATCTAAGAAAATAGTTGATCAAAGCAATTTGAAATTTTTTTTACTTAAAGCTTAATAGTTTGAATGTATAGTGAAATGTGTAATGAGAAGACATAACCTCTGACTGCCTAAAGACATATTTTTCTTCTCCATCATTATACTGCTGTCGCTTTTGTGGATTTGGTTGAATTAAAAATTCTCCACCAATCTGAGATAAAAAAAAACAATGAATTAATACTAGGGTGTTATTGAGCACCATGCAAAAAATCAACAACATATAGTGATGATAAATACGATACTAACTAATCACATTACTAACATATATGGTTCCCCAACATGATACACTATTGAATAGAGTTGGATCTTTTATCCATTTTGGAAGGTCAGAACTATATTATCTGAACTACTTCTCATTGTGAACACTATAACAGGTTACATTTTTCCACTTGACCAAGTTATTTTTTGACATCAGAGGGGATGCCAGTCACTCCTTAATGCCTTGAACTAGACACCTAAAGGGAGTTGAAAAACACAAAGTGGCACACCTAAAAATGAAGACAAGTTGGAGGAGGCTATGGATATCTTCCAATGCCTAACAAAAACATATGCCCTAATGTCTCCACATACACTGCACTTATTCATGGTTTATGTAAGGGAGGGCAATGGCAGGAAGCCACCAAGCTGCTTTGTGAGATGCTGGATAGGGGACATTCTCTAGATGTTATCACATATACTGCATTTGTTGATGGATGTTGCAAAGAAGGTAAGATTCAAGAAGCTCTCTAGTTGCTAGATGTTATGGTGCAAATAGGCCATCAACCTACTTAATTCACATACAATACACTTATACATGGGTTTTGCAAGGTGGGTAATATGGAGAAGGCCAAGGAGCTCCTTCAAGAAATGTCAAAGAAAGGTTGCAGGCCTGACCTTGTTAGCTATAATATATTGATAGATGGAATTTGCAAGCATTGCAAGATAAACGAAGCTCAACAAATATTCTATGAGATGCAACACATTTATTGGTGGATTATGCAAAGTGGATAAGTCTAAGGAGGCAAGAAAGTTATTTAAACAGATGAAAGATAGAGATCATGTCCCTAATAACATTGCATATAGCACTAAGAAAGAAATACACACCCCAAGAGGCCAAAAGCCTATTGCAAGAGATCTTTAAAAAGGTTTGACATTGGAGGTGTGACATATTCACCAGTAAATAACAATCCCTGCAAAGAATTGCTTAAATGCACGTAGCGAGATTCAATAATAGGGAACAATTCATGAATTGTAATTGATGACCTTGCAAATCTGAATAGTTGTGATTTTTGAATTAGGGGATGCTAACACATTTTATGTCACTTTTCATCTGACAGTTTCTTCCACTTTTTTGTGAATTTTTTTGTTATGGGTAGATATTCGGCATGTAGTGGGCTTGGCCGACCCACAACAAATACGAACGAATAGCGTATCATACCCTATTTTTGTAACTGAAAAAATGGAGGAATCTTGTTTATTGTAACTGAAAAAGAAATAGATCTTGTTACTGAAAATGCAGCTATTAAAGACAGCAACGACATTGGTGGAGAGGGATCTTTTCCTTTTCAAAAGAAGAACCAAAAGCAATATGTGAGTTGGGGAGAGAATATTGGTGAGAAAATTCTGGAGGGGATATCTTCATGTCATTCCCGTCCCTCAGTCATGTAAATATTCCTTTCTGCAAGAAATTTCAGTTATGTGTGTGGTTTAGTAGATTGTGTTTTTTGTTAGGTGCCTTATTGACTAGCATTTTCCTGCAATTTGACCCAATAATATCCTCTCGAGAACTAACACAATTGTGATAGAATGTATGTTTTTAATGTTGTTGTAGATGCATGATAATAGTTGTTGAATTTTGATGTTTCTCATGAGCATTTAGATTCTTGAATTCTAAGTCTGGCAGGCATTTCATTGGATATTCAATAACATTGAGAACAATTTCATACCTCTGTTTGTGCATTATAATGATTTGTGACTATATTTTTTTTGAGGCTATCATCTCTATGAAACCATGTAAATTATCCATCCTGCACTTGATGCTCATTTCTATTATTATATTATTGAGACCTTTCAAATCTTGATATCTCACTTCTGTCAGTGGGTATTAAGGAAATATAAATTCGGGTTGCTTTGTTTGATTTGGTGATTCATATCAGTTTTGTTGTAGATTGATCACGTTCCATTTTCATTTCCCTCTAGTCAACCAGAGATGATAGGATTCCCTGTTACCTTTTAGGGGTTTGGTCTGTCTATGATCCAAAGTATTCCGAGTCCACACGTGGTACATGATCATTACAATAGACAAGACCCTCAATGGAATGCTAACATTAGAATAAATTTCCCATTGCCTAGAAGATTCCCCATATTGGAGTATTATGGAGTGCCTGCTTACAGTGGATGCTCTGTGGTGTTCAAACCGCTTGAGAGCAAGATGATAGCAGAAAATATCGTTATTTTCAGCTTCTTCTAGTCTAAGAAAAAAGGAACGACACTCATAAATCTGTGATTGGGTTGCTCATCTTTGCAGGCCTGTGAGCTACTCCATGGCAGAGGTAAGTATTTATTGGTTTGAAGAGAGGTTGCAAAACTTTGTTGAGGTACATGAAATAATATCCTCTGTAGAATATTTATTTTATTGCTTCCAACAGAGCTCTCTGGAGTGCCATTGATCCCGAGTATGTCATTTACAATAACTGAGTCAACTCTTAAGAATGAGTCAACATTATTTGGATTTTAAAAAAAGAAAGAAAAATAGAACATTCATTTATGTTATGGCAGAGTGTGGAGATGTTGTTTTCATGACATTAAGGGTGTGATTTGAGTCAGATGATATATTTCGTTACCTTCCTATGCTATCAGTGGTTGTGCTGTGAGAGTTTTCTTATACACAACACTCATGCATGATGTTCTAATAGTGATTTCTTTTCTCATAGAGATTTATACTTGAAAAGTGCTCATCTTACAATCCTAATAAGGTCTCTTCCTAATTGGAAATTAATCTTGAATCCCTAAGAATTAGACTATTTATGTCATACTGGAACATTTTTTACGCTCAGTTTGATTATTTAATGCGCCTGTTTGAGATATTGCATATATGTATTATGGACTCCCTTTTGAAAGTTTATGTGTACCATGTATTTAACTCTGTTTGGTGGAATTTTAGGCAGAAAATCCCTCTAGGTTTTAGTGTTTACATAATTTGGTTTAGTGTTTAGTTTGTTTCACATGTGGATTACATTTTCCATTTGTTCAATCTCACTTTGTATTGTATCTCACATTGTTTTGTGTAGCAGTCCCATTGACTTATTTATGGTCATTTGTTGGATATTAATAAAATTATCTTATCTTATGTACAAAGTGACTATCTTCACTTCAGTTTACATGAACTAAATGGGAGTTTAGTTCACTTTCAAAAGCCACAGTTTCAATTCAACTGTAGGTGAAGTAGATGAAATTAATGTAGTAGTTCCTACTACTATTGGAGGACTTGCACATGGAAACTCTTTGGAATAGTGCACCAGGTGGTTGATCTGATCAACTGTTAAAGACGGACAATAATTTTGTACAAGTAACAAACTTTAAGCCACTTTTTTAGCTCTTTATGATATGTGGACAACTAGTTTAAAGCGGTCTTGACTCCTAAGTGGGTTTCATATAGGTTCTAGAGGTTGTTTAGGAATTTGACATCAAATGAACTCTCTAGTTTGAGTGCATGAATACTATGTGTTACAAAATAATCTAACACTCCCACATGATGTAAAGTCCCAATCATCAAAGGGCTAGTCGTGTTCAACTTAGGACCACAATAGCTCTTCCTCTCACTTTTGGTTGGCTCTTCTCCAGCTCAAGGGGGGCTTCCCTAATGATAGGATCCCTAAGGAAATAGAATGGAGGCACTAAATGATGTATCGGAAAGTTAGCCTAAGCAAAACAAGTGGTAGTAGTATAAATGGAAGAGCATGAAAAATGAAAGAACAAGACCAAGTGCCTAAATCACACCTTGGGCAAATGGAGTCAAAGAAGCGTGGATCAAAAGAGAGAGATTATGAAGATGTAAGGAAATAAGGGTTGCTATGCATGCCACAAATCTTCCTTAACTTGTTGAAATATATTGCAGAAAAATGTCCTTGGAAAGCTAGGTGTACTATTCAAATGTTACTATGAAGGTGATGCCTTATCATGCTAGCAACAACTAGATTCATTACAAGGCCTACACATAAAAAATACAAGGGTTTCCTACAATAGAATTCAATATATGAAAACATTAGAATCATAAAGCCTCACAACAAAAGATGATATGCCTCCACGTATATGAAGTACAAATGAAGTCCAAAGTGAGAGCTCCTCAATACCTCTCTTAAAAAACCCTGAGAAAAAATTCCTCCTCATATAGTGATTAATAAAGTTGGAGTATTTAGATCCCTTCTCAATCTGTGGTTGACCATATCACAATATGTTGACACAAGCCTCTCAAAGAGGATAGAGTAATAGCATACAATATTCTACCTAATCAATCATCTTGTATTCCAATCGCTAGTGTGGTCATAGGTGTAATGTAATCTCAATACTTATATATGCTTTTTCATGTTCTAGCTCGATATCATTGAACATGCTCATTCCAGTTTTGATTAGTGAATAGAGTTGGATTAGCTTAAGCTCATGAGTAATGTATTCACCCTTATCTCTCTTCTATGATTCCCATGTATTAGTTACAATGAGAACAATGATATGGAACTCAAAGAAGATTGGTATAAGAGACCATATCGTACCTATGATACCCATCTTAAGCTTAGTAACTATCACTATATCACCTTATTTAAGCTAGTAGTAAGCTCTATTGAATCTATAAGCTTATTGATTTCACTATGCTATTAGTACTAATGAATCAAGTCCATTGAATTAGTGACCAAGCTTTATTGATGTAACTACACGTAATGGAATAAAAAATATTTGTATAAACATGATATACTTAATACAAGTCTTAGATTATAGAGAATTGGAACTCCATATTCAAGCTAAGCTCCTTGTTATGACGTAATGATCTATGTTTCCCTATTCATTTCATACCTTATTAACACTAACCATAATCATAGTAATAAGTACATAGCCTTACTAGCTCTATGCCAACATGTGTAACTAAACATTAAGTATGAACACAGTTTGATGGCTTATGTTTCTCTAATAGATGATCTTGTATGATTGGTTAAGCTTAACATTGATTTGAGTGAACCATTACACAAGCCATAGTGAAATCTCTCTACCTGTATCATGACCATATGAAGTTTCTCTCTATAACAGTTTATGTTTCCCATTCAACACTATCTAAGCTCTATATTAACCATATTCAAGCTATTAAACAGATCAGTCTAAGCTTAGTAATGGAAATCAGACTCTTATGTGATTCAGATCCTAATAGTAATGATATAGATTTAGCCTTGCCTAAGACCGATGATATAGATTTAAATATTGATATGGCTAGTATCTTAGCAAAGGTTAATGTACCAGGCCTCTCGGTATTGATATTGTATTTTTTTTTTAAATACCTACAACACAGTCGTTATTGCGACGTCTTGGAGTGTCGCTCCCATAGCAACCACGTCGAAACTTATACCTCTTAACGTCTCTCTTGCCACATCCCAGACGTCTCTCTTGCCACCTCCAAGACGTCTCTCTTGCCACCTCCAAGACATCACTCTTTCCCCCTCCAAGACGTCGATCTTGCCATGTCCAAATCGTCTCTCTTGCCACCTCCAAGATGACTCTCTTGCCACCTCTAGGATGTCGGTCTTGCCACGTCCAAGACATAGGTCTTGCCACGTCCAAGACGTTGGTCTTGCCACATCTAGAACGTCTCTCTTGCCACGTCTAGGACGTCAGTCTTTCCACGTCTAATACGTCGATCTTTCCACGTCCAATATGTCGAGCTTACAATGTCTATATGGGCGTTGGACAGTGAAATTCAGGATGACATGTGTCCGCATGAAACGTTGCAATAAAGATGAAATCTATGTCATCGAAAAAATGATGTCATGTGAAATGACGTTTGAGGGGGTCTGTTGTTTTTTGTTCTCCTGACAATATAAAGTGGCAATTGCGTCGAACATGCCATCGGAATTTGACCCAAATGCACTAGTGATTGGGGTACATCCCTGACTACCATTTTTTATTCAAAGGTCAGATGTGCTTCATCTTGCACTCAACAATAGACTGTAACGTGTTGTTGGAAAAAAATGGACATGGGGTCCTTCAGGTTTGGTGATACATAGATCGAATGTCAATTTTGACGTAGAGATAGTTGGTAAACACCATGAGGGCTTGGGCCATTCTTCCAGGATTGCCTCTAGGGTTCTGGACAAAATATGCCTTAGAAGCAATCGAGGGTAAATTGGGTGTTTTTTTGGGCTTGAACCCAATTAGGATCTCAAAAAGGACATGAGATGGGCGTGGATACACATAGAAGTTGATTTTTGTGAGGTTCTGGTGGGAAACTTGGATTTATTGTATGGAAATCATGTATGGAACCAGAAGGTGGACTACTAGAAAGTGTCATTTTGTTATTATGGTTTTCATGAAATTGGTCACTCATAGGCACAATGTAAGTGGTTATGTACTTTGTTTAAAATATGCCAAAAGGTCTGATGGAATAAAGGTATGAATTCAAGTAGTTTGGAAGTGGAGAGTCCCTCAGTAGATATGCAAGCAACTGATTCATACCCTTCTACTATGCTTGTCATTGAAGTGGTCCCACCCCATCAAGTGTTCGGTCAGACTTCAGTCCCTCCAGGTATGGCTTCTCCTTCCTCTCCCCTTGTATTTGTTCATGAGTCTATTGATTTTCCTCTTGCTCCCCTCCCCTCCCTTCCGGTCATTTCCCATGAATATCTCGTATCCCCCTCCCATGCTCCACCCACCTCATCAATCTCTCCCCTCCATGGTCCTCCCCTGTCCCTACCCATCCCCAACACAAGTTTCCCTCTCCCCTCCATTTCCCATGTTTCGTTGATTGAAGCTTATCATATTGTTTCATACCCCCTCTCCCATCCTACAAAACCCCCAACTAAGCAAAGTGGGATAGGTTTCCCCTCTAAAGCCCTACATGTCCCCCCTCTTAAATGCATTGAAGGCTCTCCCACTTCATTTTATTTGTACTTGGTTTCCTCCATCCTCAGGGGTCCCGCAAATAAGAAAAAAGAGACCCCCTCCAAAATAAAGGTTATTCCCTTGTTGGTTTTCCCTTTATCTACTCTTCTTATATTGGTATTGGGGATTCCTTATGGGGTGTTATGATTCCATTGACCATTAAATATTGACCCTGGTTCAGAACTAAGAAGCTTCCCAACAAAATCCCTTAAAGACTATCGACCCCTCTGGTAAACCATAAGGCAACACAACACACAGAGTGTAATGGGCATTCTTACCTAAGATAGCTCTATGGGTGGCTGCAATACTTAGGTGTTTGCAACCTGAGAGTGAGTGAGATCTGTCTTTGTGCACCGTAAACTTTATTCAGACCATCTAACATCTAGTTATAACATTCATTCTATGCATGCATGTGGAATAATAGGTGTACTTAGTTACTTCATTCATATAACATTCATCAACTAATAAGGCATAAAGATGCATTCATTCATTCACATAACACAGTGTTACCATGGTTCACCCCCTCCTGGGCTACGTCCACAAGGATCTAGCTCTCAATATTTTATTATAGTTTGGAAATATCTCACTCTGCGCGTAGTTACAATATTAGTTCTCCCTCTTTCCCACAAGCTCCCCGATCCTTACGAGACTGGCTAGATCACACCAGGCTCCTTAGCCTATGATATAACCCTTTGGATCAATTCACTCACTCCCTCCTTAACTCACCAGCCGAATGAGTCATACAGTTCTTACAGTTCTCTCTCTTTTTGTCCCTCGGTGTGTGTCTCTACTCTCTCTCCTTAGTACTACTTATTTATATCTTCGGCTTATCAAACATTACAATGCATTACAAAAACCCTAACCCTAGCGTTGTTAGGTCTTCCATGTACGTGCTTCGTCTGCCTCTATTGCACGTGTTTCTTTTCCTTCCAGCTATCTTTTTCTTCTTACATGCTTCTCCTCCAAAAGTAGCCTTTGATTTTTATCCAGCCTGCATCCAAAAGGCCCCAAACAATGACATGTGGCTCATTCCAAGCCACCTGAACCTTGTGAGTTTCTTTGATCTCTCCTGCGATAGCCCGGAACTTCTTTGTGAGCTTCTTTCCTTGTGTTTGAACACGCATAGTCTTCTCCCTGAGTGCGTCCAATACATGCACTGCAATCTCTTCGTTGATCATCCCTACACACACTGCCTGAGTTTGTGCCATGATCTTCTTTGCATCTTCCGCTTGTGCAATGACCTATGTTGCCTTCTCCTGGAGCGGTTCCATTTGAGCTTGGCACTCCTTTTTCTCTGTCTGTGCGGCTATGAGTTTTGCTTGAAGTTTCTTCATATTTTGCACTCCATTGAAACGCTCCATGATCGACACTGTCTTCTACCTCTGCTTGAGGTCCTAGATAGCTATGATTATCCTTTCTCCTTCTTGGTCCCACTACTGGAAATGTTGATCCTCTTCTAACTTCATCCATAGTTGTGTTTCCTTCTCGAACAAGTCAGTCGCCGTGTGGACTTGTTGGGTATGTGTTATATTATTTGCATGTGTGTGTGTGGGGGTGCGTCAGATACGATAACTACGTCTGACGATCTCTTAGCCTTCTTTGTAAATTAATCATGGATTAAGGGATTAGGGTTTTGGTATCTACGGAATACCTAAAAACGTTGTATATATTGTATGGCGAATGGTGAAATTCGATAATAATGAAAATAAGAAAGGTTTTCCCGGTTGAGGGTTTCCGGTAAAAATCTCTGTGTACTCTATGTATGAGCCATTTATTAATTTTTGTATTGCTTAAGAATCTATATGCATGGATTTATTTCGCAGGTTTAAAACTTACATGTGGTATCATAGCTCATTTTTGGCTTCAGAGGGACGCCTTTGTTGTTGAGGGTTTGGCTCGGTCT
>SNQJ01S0009589.1:104240-121005 GCA_010110895.2 Picea sitchensis | reverse complement strand
GAGTGCATATCTCCGTATACTTCGCATGTACCGGACCAGCCACATCCAATCGTTATAATTGTAACATGGTCCGACATAGTCCATCAATTCAGTTACTGTATTGTATTTTACAATTATTCCATCCATGGAAAATAGCCCCAAGCTATGCAGGGAGGATGGTGTAATGCGATGTGTCCTATTGTTGACAATGAAATCAACATCTCTAGGAGGTAGTTCCTTAGGTACCCATTGTTTCACTAGATGCTTATACCTGAGTGGCACCTATGTTCTCATCATCATAAGAGAATGATCCTCCTTCAGCAAGAAAAAATTCCATGCGTCTACAAAATTTTCTTCTGACTTTTTCACCTTTGGTCCTTGTTTGCTTATCATATCTACTAAATGCAATCGCATTTCCCTCTATTTTTTTTTAAGATTTCCTCACTTGACGAAGAAATATCTGACAGGTACCTGTTTCGTTGTACCTTCAGTTGCATGTGAAAGTGTTGTTAGTGAGTACTCCAACCTCATCCTAGTTCCATTTTTTGAACTTTTTTTTCTATATTCAAAATTCTAAATAAAAATTTTATATCTTTAGTTTTGGATGCACAATTAGACTAGGGTGCAATTACCAATATTAGTAGGGGAACTCATGCATGTAGTGAATTCCCAACTTAGTGAAGGGTATGAATCTCTAGGTGGGTGCACCTTAATTCGAATCACTTATCCATGCAAGCAATATGCACTATGGTTAGATTTCACACTAAGAAATAGTGGTCAACCACCTAATGTAATGTGATATCCCTCTTGATTTTGGACATATTAATGTGATAACACTAAGGACATGATAAGTTTATCATATGGATCTAAGAAAAAAATGGTAGTAAGGTTGTTGTTTGTTAGATTTGTGAAAATTAGAATTGTTATAAGAAATGTCCATTGAAGATGAGGGTCAATGCTATGGAGTAAGAAATCCAACCATCAGTTGATGTGTTGCAAATATTGGGTGCTTTAGTTGGAAATAAGTCTATGGCAAGCCAAGAGTAGAACTATACAAATATTAGTTTTGTTCAAGACAAGAGTAGAACTATACAAATATTATTTTTGTTCAATCCAAGAGTAGAATTATACAAATATTAGTTTTGTTCAATCCAAGTTGAAGAATAAGTTAGTTATGGTGATGGTTAACAATAGTGAAACCCACATTTTTATGTAGGAAGTAGTGGTTGTTAAACTCAATGTGCAGTTGAAATTGGTGTAGTATTTTTTCAAGGAAGTAAACTCTAACATAGGTATGGTGGTTGGCTTGGCTAAAGGAGTCAACTTATAGCTTGGACACTAGAGTGGAACTACTAGTTTCAAAGTGGTACCCATGGATGACTTTGAAGTTGTTTTTGTGCAAGAGTTTATGAGGATGTGATAGGTGGCACCAATCCCTCACATTAACAATTTGTTAAGCTTTGATGACACAAAACTTCATGTAATTTCGATGTTGAGGGGGAAATAGAGTGCAATCACTAGGAGACTACCATGACTATTATTACAACAACCAATCATGCAATAGTGCAACCTTACAAAGAGGAAGTTGGAGGTTTTAAGACATCAAAGAAGATATCAAGTGTAGGTTTTTGGTAACCTATGGTGGATGAAGGCCCACACAAAAATTTGTTTACTAGGTTTGAATCCATAGTAAATAACACTATGTATACAATATCCAAAGTAGTGGATGTCTATTTAGAGAATCAATATGGTCTAAAATTTCGTTGGATGGTTCATTTGACTTAAGCAGTTCTACAAAAAATGATGTAGACTTTAAGGAAGGAATGGATTACAATGTTAGTGTTTCTAGTGGCATTGGTGGCCACTTTCCATCCTTTTATCACTAAACAAAATCATAGGATGTCTCACTACTATATTGGAAGGTAGTGGAGCCAAAGCACCCCACAAGGAAGTAAGTGTCTGGTTTGGTGTAAGCTAGTAGGACTTATCATATTTTAAATGCAAGATCATGCACTTGAGTCTATTAAAGAGAGAATCACATACAAATAAGTGCATTAGAAAATCCGAGTAGGAGTGTTTGATTCTACAACACATGATGATGTACTTTCATGGTTTTCAATGTAGAATTGGACTAGCTACCTAGCTTGTTTGAAGGCATGAAGACAAAGGTGTACTAAGGCATAGGAAATTGGAGTTGAAGGTAAGTACAACTGTGTGTGGCAATGTGAAGAAATTGAAGTGAGTTTAGTTCGAAATGGATGGTGAGTCTGTTTAGTATAGTAGTTAGCTGACAAAAACATGTAGAATTTACGAAGATGTTGTTGGGGAAACATTGAACATAAGTGGGGGAGGATGTAAGGATTTTTGTTTTCCCATAAAGAAAAAATGCACTTTCCATGAGTACTATCTTAATCAAGGTGAAGGAAAATGGGATGAGTCAGTTGTGACTTAGGAACTTGATATGGTGTAGCCACACACATTACAAGCTGCATTACAATATGGGTGAGGTGCTCACTAGAGTGAAACAAGTTGTGCATATGGTGCATAGAGATTTGTCTTAAGTTGCGATGAAAAAAGTGTCATTGTCTTGGTATAGAAAATGGATGATAAAGCTTAATGGAGAATACATCGTAGTCAAATATGGAGGAATATGAATTTATATGTTGGATAGGTCTGTGACATGATAAGGTTGTAGGTAGAAAGTGAGTCACTAGAAAGAACACTATAGCAAGGAACACCTTAGTGGAAGTGTTTTGGGTTGCAACACTAGACATGCATAACATAGTTGAGAATATGGGTGTGGGAGAGTCACCCACTAATGAGTGGTGTGGTAACAATTGAAGCATTGTGCTCAGTGCTATAGTGTCTTATGGAAGCATTCAAGGTGTGACAAAGTTTGCAGTGACAACGATCCAAGGAGGGAGAACTCGAACAATATCTTCAGGAGAACTACTCCAATTTGAGGCCTACAAGAGGAAAAAATCATTTTCTATAAAGCAATACTGCAATCATCATGTAGGTCCAAGTTTGCAAGAAGGAAATATAGAAACACTTAATGACTACATGGATTTTCCCCCTGCTTTTGAAGGTGGGAATGTGGTCTACTATGTTGCTAATTCCCAAAAGGTGGTGGGGGCACACAACTCCTCCCTACAGGTAATTTCCTTCTGCTTGTCTAATCAATTGAGTTAAATAAGCTAATAAGGGCTTGGAAGTCTCAAATAGTTGTGTTAGTTTAATTCCATCGAGTTCTTAGTCAACTTAGTAATGTAGATTGGGGTTGTAAATACGATTTGAAAGGGAGCCTCTTTTATTATATCCTATCATAAGGCAGTGTCTAGTGGAGTTATTGTAATGTGGAAAGACATTGGAAATGACAACCAAATAAGGTTTATGGCATACAATTCAAGACATTAATCTATTACCCACGTCCCAACAAATGGTTAGTAACTCTGTATTGTTAGAATCCATGCACCTACTAATCCTAGAGACAAAGAAAGAGATGCATTCTACGGTACAAATTAATATTGGAGAAGCTTTGGCTTGAGGAAATTTTAACAATGCCTCTTATTCACGTGTTACAAAAGGGGTTTTGAAGAATATTGAAAGAGGAATCTCCACCTACAATTTCAACTTCATATGTGCATTGGAGAGTAAGCTATGCCAATTGTTATTTGAACCTATATTTCAAGTATATGTTTCTTAAGAATTAATGGCAACACCACATATTTGTGAAGTTAAAAATTGGATTAATCTTAGTCAATGGTTGCATATTATAAGGGAAAAGTGGGAGGATGTATTTACAATACAACTATATTTGGGTGGTGAAGCTTTTATGTGGTGTATTTACAATACAACTACATTCATTGGCTAAGGTTTGGAGTATCACATTAACATTCCTTGGCTAAGGTTTGGAAAGTTTTGATTGTAAGGGGCCAATTGTTGTTGCTACACATTTACTTTGCTTGTTTAGAATATATCAAGGATAGAAGTTCAAGGTAAATTTTGAGGAACCATCAATATAGATGTACCAAGACTCATGGATCTAAGGGATAATGGCATGGTTGATGGGGAGACCCAAGGTTCAATTGGGCGATGGATAGTGAGTGGAGAAACCACTTGAAAGAAAGAAGGAAAAATATATGTTCCATCAAAAGGGGGATATGTTGAAGAGGCTGGGAGAGGGTCAGATCAAGGGAAACAATTATTGATCTAAGAGGAGGGGCTTCCCTCTTGCTTGGAAGAGAGGTGAGTTTCAAGCTAAGAGGGAGGTTTAGTGAGTTGAATGTGAGGACCTCACAATATATCAAGGCCTTACGAGAACTCTAGCTCAACACCTTGGAGGCAAACCTAATGGCTACATATTCCCACCTTTGCCTCCCATACTTGGATGAGTACGTGGTCATATACCATAGATTCAAAAGGGTGGAATGTTGACCATGTTCATGATTGGATTCTAGTTTCCCTAAACGTTAATTTTGAGGCTGCATGTATTCATGTCCAAGAGGTTGGGATAATGTTGGGAGAAAGAATAGGAACCTCACTTATTTTCAAGAAAAGGGACACAACACTCCCTATTGTAGGGGAAGGCTAGTATAAGAAGTATCATTTACTAGATAGAGGGGGGATAAAAGTAGTCTTTGACCACTTCCAGAATGGGATCATCCTTTTTAAGCAGGACAAGGACTAAAATATCTTCAAGGGAATTTTATATATTTCCATCAAGGACATGGACAATTCTGATGTGGACAATTTTGCATGGAGGCATTTCTCCTAGACCTCTTCATGAAAGATTGTGAATCTATGGTGCATGTACAAATATGTGAGATGTGGGCTTATGCTAATATTTTGAATTCTCCAATCACATTCTCCATTGAACTTGTGTACACCATTCCATTTGGTGTTTGTTTCAGTAAGTGTAAAGAAAAATGTTGGTGAATTATAAGACGTAAGTTAGGTAAGAGCTATTTGTTACCTCTTTATTCCCTTTTATTTTAATGGTATCCATATTTTTTATTGATAAAATGAGGAATTAACCCAGAACTGATGCCATTAGACACAAACTCAATCCTAAGGCCAACTAAGAAGGAAAAACAACACATAGTAATTAATCTAGGATCCAAGCATGCAAACAAACCTTCTCACAAAGAAGCGCTTGTTGGTGATGGAATCCAACATCACAGAATCAATGCGCGAAGGGGTTGAGTTTCAACAGGTGGTAAAGTTACATTGACAACCTGCTTAACGAACTAACGCCCTAGTACAAGTTACCTCACCGAGCAGTGGGAAACCCTCCAAGGATTCCTAGTGAGTCTAGACAACGTTAATCCCATGTACAGCACCACCTTCCTTGTGTCGTCACCTTATGTAGGAAGTCTAAAAGATTATGGCCTCTATGGTACCACCTACTATACCAAAGCAGAGGGGGGACAGTCGACAATCGACACCAATACCAACAAAGCAGGATTGATTACTCTGAGGGCCCCAATACGACCTCATTATTAACCCTTGTGTTAGAAGGGCTTCCCAAATTCAATGATATAGCAACTAGATTTCACTCCCTAACTCAAGGCTCTATGTTTTTTTAGTAGCTTTGGAAATTTATTCTCACAATCATATTCCAAACCTCTACACCTAAGCTAAGATGGGTTTGAAGAGCCCTAGGAAATTTTCTAGATATATTTTAATTAACACTTGATTTTAGGTTGTTGTTACTCAAAGGAGTGGTCGTGAAATTGATGGCATTTTGACTCGACTCTTTAAACCATGCAAGAAGAAAATGAAATGCAAGAATTTAAACTTCGATGAAAACCAGCTATGGGAAGGAGAAAGAGGTTTTAAGCAAAGAAATAATTTCTTGATAGATTACTATGTGTGTAGTACTTCTAATGACAAAAAGTATGAGCTAATTATCCGAATAAATGGAAGCAAAATGACCCAAATTTTAAAAATACCATGCAAATTCCATAGTTCACTTAGTACACCTATACAACATTAAATCAAATGTCATCATTTCTAACATAGTAAACTTTTATGATTATAGAGGCCACAATAAACATCTTCAATACTCATAAGGATCACAGGGGATTCACCTTATTGACCAATATCTTATCATGTTCATTCATCAAGGGGTTTTTTAATTATGAAAAATAGAGCCAATATATTGTAGGTATTGGTAACCTTGTTGAAGGCAACCCAACCTTGGAGAGAGATATAATATCACCTACATAAAAACAATTGTGATGTGAACATGTTCTATAATCTTATCAATGAGGCAAGCATACCTATGTTCATGATGATAATCATGTTAATTACAATATGAAACCATAACATGTGTAACATGATACCTTTGAATTCGGGTCATAATACCTCTATGAAATAAATGTTACTTATGGTTGAAATATCTGATGAATGGGTGTTGCCTTGATGAGGGACCAAAACTATTATAATAAACAAATCCCACTAGAAAAGTTCTTTGAACATGTTGATAGCTAACCATTGATAATCCTATTTTGATGGTTCAAAAATAATGAAAAATAGTCATATTACATGTTCATCAGTATTCAACTAGATCTAGCTATGGTCACCATGATGTACAAATTATCCATAAGGTGAAATTAGTGAGGGCATGTGTCATTTATTCTAGAAAGGCATTGTTGAAGGCATGATGTGAAAATGTTAGCATGGGGATGGAAAATGAACATAATAAAACACGTTAATTAAGCACCAACGAAGGTAGGAGAAGAGCATTGAGAGGAAGGAAATTTCATGTAAATGAAGGTGACCTTATAGCTATAGGCTACAAGATGCAACCACCAAATATAAACTCTTAGGGAATATAGCAAGGGAGTGGTGGCTATTCTCAACTAAGAAATTCCATATTGAATTTATCCCTAATCAAGACAAGGAACTAAAGGGAGATAATCAAAGATGAACGGATCGAGGAAATAGGTGGTCAATAAGAGAGTGAATGAGGAAGATGGCAGCCCCAAAATATTTATCCTACTAGCTGCAACAATCAAGTATACCCAGTCTTATACTCCTCCAAGAATCAGACCCTTGGAGATGAACTCCATCCTTTTTGTTGGCCCTTGACCAAGTTTTGGGAGATTCTTGGTCATTTTGACCTAGTTTGGACTTCGACAGCCTGTCAAAGGAGGAGTGCAAGACCAACCGGAGATCACGGGATCTCGGCCCATTTTTGGGGTCTTTTTGGGTTTTTGGGATTATGTAATGGGATTGGGATGTCGGCCCATGGGTTTACCCATGCTTAGGCCTATTTTGTAATGTATAAATAGATGTCTAGGCAATGTAAGCAGGGGCATCTATGTGATGTTAGGCCACTAGTCAAATGTAAATGTATGCTAAGTGAAAGTAGGGCCTATAAGTGTTTTGTGCATGACTGTAAGAGATTTGTGGAGCTAAGTGCAAGTGGTTGTAACAGATGGTGGAAGGCTTTGTGATGTAACACAAGGAAGAAGGATCTAGCAAGCAGCACAAATATTTTGTCCTATGTAGAGAAGGGTTCTGAGGCTCTGTGCATGTAACATGTTGAGGAAGGTAATAAAGAAGAAGAGTTGGTGGATGTAGCCCTAGGGTGGGGGTGAACCATGTAAATACTGTGTTACTCTACTCTGTGTGTTGTTCTAATGCATTTATATGTTATTTGTTAAGTGCTTTGAGATGATTAGATAGATCTAATTATGCTTAGTGCTACTGATATGTGACAATATTAGATCTGATCTATATGAATATGATTAGTGCTTGATCTTCTAGATCTAATCTATTTACCTATGTTAAGTTCTTAAATACATTAGATTAATGTGAATGTTGTGAAGCTCTGCTTTATCAGCGAAGTGGATATTTATTGCATATTGAGGAACTGATGGTGCTAAGTGCTTTATTAAGTAGTACAATCACAAATCTGTGTCCAGGCTAAGTTTGTAGACACTTGAGTCCTGCAACCACCCCTGCCTCTACCTCGAGTGAGACTTCATCTACTTCACAGGTGTTGTCGAAAGGGTCGGTAGTTAGGGTTTTGTTAGTGCGTTGTTGTAGCGTTGAACCCTAGGTCTACCCCTGTGCCAACAAATGATTCTATCCCCGGCACCTGAAACTGTGATTGTTGGGAACTAAGGAAGAAGAAGCTTTGTGCAAAGACTCGACCTGAAACTGTGAAGCTTTGTGCGTAGATCTGTTGCCCTAGTGCACAACATTTTACTTGACCTGTGAAGATCTGTGCCAAGAAAAGAGGTCAGATTTGAAGAAAAGAGGTCAAATCTGAAGAAAAGAGGTCAGATCTGAAGAAAGGAGGTCATATTTGAAGAAAACAGGTAAGATTTGTAAGCTTTGTGCTCTGATAAAGGTAAGAATAGTAGAAAAATTCTAGATCTGAAAGCTTTGTGCTCTGTAAAAGTAAGATAAGTGAAATTTTATGTTTCTAGAGTATGGATCTAGGTATGTTTGATAGGTTACATCCTAGCTTGAAAACTAGGGCACTAATAGACGAAAGAAGATTTGATATGAGTATATCTGATAAGAATAGTGAAAGATATGTTATACCTATGCATATAAAGAATGTTTGGACTAACAAATGGATGCAGGATCCTAGAAACAATTTGTTGAAAGTTAGCTCCTATGATCATAGCATGTAGTATAGAAGAAGTTGGGGATCATTTAAAAGAAAGAGAGGATTAACCCTCTGTTACATTTGCAGAAGACCGAGACATCTTGCTAAGGAATGCCCTGGGAGAAGACCTAGTTGTCTATGTTGCAAAGCTATGGATCATGAAGTATTGGATTGCCCTAGAATGATTGCTAAGCTTGAAAGAATGAATCTGAATCAAGAAAACCCTAAGGCAAATCCAAAAACTATGGCATAACCCCAGAAAGAATCAGAGAAAGCATTGCTACAGATAAAAGAAACCCTGAATGACCATCGACATGTTAGATTATCATAGATCTTTAAAGAAAAAGAATGCATCGAAGCAAGAATAGGAGACTTCAACATTGACTGTGTTCTAGATGAGGAATCATAGGTGAATATCATGACAGAGAGAAATTGGGAAGCTATAGGGAATCCTGCTATGACTCCCTCATTAGGAAGAATAGGGTTATTCAGAGGAAAATTGGTAAATCTATGTGGAAAACTCACTCAGATATGTATGAATGCCAATGGAACTTCAACAGAAGAAGATTTTGAGATTATTAAACTTATTGAGGACAACGCCCCATTTACCATGTTACTAGGAAAACCTTGGATTCATAGAGATCAATCCAAACAAAAGGAAGAAGAAGAAGTCTTGGATCAAAAGAAACAAGAGTTAAAATATTTCGTGACTAGAAGGATCGCACACTTGATTGAAGAACCAGAGAACAGATCGAAGTTATTTAACACTAGAGGCCAAGATGTCAAAGCTGCAAGAACATTCAAGGACTTACAGAAGACTGAAGTACCTACCCCAGATAAAGAAGAGGTATCACCCCCAAATCCTAGGAAAGAATCTCAACAGCGCGCAGTGACTATGTCAAAAGAAGATTAGAATCAGAATGGAAAAAGGAATACCAAGATGAATCTCACTGGAAAGAAGGCTAGGAAGTTAATTAAGAAGAGGGATATAATTGAAAAGTTACAGAAAGTTCCAGAGGGAACTTCACAGGAGGAAAATTTGCAAAATTGGAGCTTCACTAGGATATTAGAACAGCGACACATGGCACTTCGTCATGGCAAAGCAATATAGTCATTGGGGACATTATAACCGTTCGAATGCCGCCCCGAATGGGTAGAAATTCATTTAAGGCTCAACACCGGACCACTGGATCGTGCCATAATGGACAAAACAAGAGTTAATGAGGCTTCATACCCCTTACAAGTGAACCATTTTCGAGTTACCTATTTATCCCATTGTGCCATGCAACGAGAACACTTTTTCTAACCAAGAGTTTGAGCTCGTAGACTAAGTGAATTGTATACAGTGATCATTGCGCTCTTGTTGTTTATTCTAGTGTAGTGTCTAAGTTAATTTGACCCCGATCTAACTAATCTCAAGTGCATATGTCTGACGATCTCAATGTAGTCGAAGAATCAGTGACAGAAGTAGTCCTCGACTTGATGACTGAAAGAGTCATGTCAGAGAGAGGATTGTCTACAGGTGTACAAGCATCATCGACGAGAGTATTGTTGGCCTCTCCGTCCACTGCTCGAGCTGAACCATCCTTGCCAGCAGATGAAAAGAGAACCAAGCATAGGGATGATCTCACGAATGCTAAACTGATCCCGAGCATATTACCCACATATCTACCACCTCTGAGCGGTGGTATAAATCAAGACAGTGTGCCCAGAGACTTTGAGTATAGCTTGATCATTGCATACCTCCCGAAAGGGATACGTGCAGTTCGCACAGACCAAGAAAATATTGTAGCATTGAAGTTTAGTGACTTCAACCTCGATGAAAGGAAGGTTTATAACATGCTCACCCCACATAAGTACCTGACCAGAACAAAGGGAAAGAATTTAAAGATTGTCCCTTAGTCCTGGACTATGAACCTCGTGCAGTCCACACTGCTCAACGACATGAATATTCCTCACTTCGGAAGACACCAAGAGGTGAATGCATGTGTCAAGTTGTTGCTATCATGTTACCATGGAGGATACTTGTGGTTAAACTATCGTATCATAGTGGATCTGACGATGATCAATCAGATCACAAGGTTGAGTATGCAAGGCCCTGACCCATAGGATTTCTATCCTGAAAAAACCATGGATCGCACTCTAGAACAAAGGATAAAGAACACCTATGGTGATGTCGATAAGGACACATGAGGCTACAAGGTAGCTTCTATCCAGAGTAGTGAAATGCACCTCGCCTATCAATTGATCGCAGGAAAGTTAGTTCACAAGAACCGACCCACCCAAGTCACTGGTTTTGTAGTCGACCTCACAGGGAAGTGCGCGGAGGGCCTACAAATGAATTGGGTGAAGTACCTAGCAAACCAATTAGAACTTGACTGTAGAGAAGCCCGGGATCAAGGGTAGGAATTTCATTTTAGCTGGCTATTGATCCTGATCACTTTCAATGCTTGGGAGATGCCAGAACGTGTGACCTTCCCAGACATGGAGCCCTTTGAAACTATGGCCGTGAATTTCAATACACTGTGGTATTCCAATGACATGAATAAGAAATGGTAGTCAAATTTTGTGTTCCATACATACTACAATCAGCTGAATACATCCATCCAATCTGAGCCTCGTATGACCCCAAATACTTTACATAGGTTTCGACCTTTGATGAAATTCAACACTGATCGACATTTTATTTATATTACAGTGCACGCCGATGAACATAAGAAACAGCTGAAGTCATACTACAAACTGACAGAGGAGGACTTAGAGAAGATCACCAAGGAATGATCGATGGACCTTCTTATTCCAGCTGACCCTGCAGAGATATATGAGATAGATAGTCGAGAAGCTACACTGGATACACCTGGACTTAGAAAAACAAAGAAGACTGATGAAGGACAAGATTTAAGCAGTTCCTCGGTGAAGACTGCTTCCATGTCACCAGCAGCAGGAGGTGATGGCAAAGAGATAGATGGCACGGATACTGAACAGAGGAGAGGTGAAGTAACACCACCTAGAGAGGAGGAGGACCCCTCAAAGAAAACGAAGGGTTCCCCCCTCAAGTCTTCCTCCCAGAAGAAATCGAAAGAAACCATGACCAAATTGCAAACTATCCTCACCCTAGATGACTTCGATTTCATCATAGAAGCCCTGAACGATGCTTCATTAGAGATAGAAGAGAAGCAAGAGGCTAAGCAGGAGGAGATGTACAATCGAATTGAGGTTGAACTTCAAGGGGTGCAGCAGGCACTACAGTCCATCCACACAGTTTCCACTACGCCCTTGCCATTAGGAACACCATAACTGGGAGATGAGCCAGCTCAACTCCACCGAATCGTTGATACATTCCAAGCTCTCCTTCAAAAAGCATAGGAAGAAACAACGCAATCCACCTAGGCTTTAGTAAAAGTACAGGAAGTCCTTCTAGAGAAACGCAGTACTGCAGAATGGGAAAATATTGCTCTCCAAGCAAAGTGGGATGAAGAAAAAGCACAGATGCAGCAAAGCAAGGAACATTCGCTCGTAGAGCAACTCAAAGTAAAGGAAATGGTCAACATAGCACTTCACTCTGTGACAGTCGTAGAAGTAAGGACTGAAGAGCGAGTTCCAAAACAGGGGGCACAACTTGAAGAAGTGATCCAGCAGCTACAACAATGCATCGCAGATTTGGAACTACGCATTGTGCCTGAAACCCCACAAGACGTAAGGGACCTAAGAGAATCAACTACCCCCAGTGCAGTTGACAGACTAAAATCTCTTGCCCTGGAATGCAAGCAGTTGAGTAACCGCAGTGCCCAAACATATGAGAACCTCACCGAGAATCCAGAGTTACAGGCACTGGAATTGTAGCTCTAGGAAGCGAAGCAGCACGCAGACACACTACAGGCGGAGCTTAAGGCCCTGTCGGTCGTAGAAAGAATGAAGCAGTCTCAAGAGCAGTGCACCACCCAGCAGTAGATCCATATGATTCAAAGCAAAGTTATGGAAGTCACTCAATGGCTCCAACCAGTACAATATAAGGCATGCCAATTGTTCACAGAGGTCGAGAGCCGAGGATCAGAGCTAGAACAGGTTGTCACCATAGAAGAACAATGCCTATAAGGGCCCGTCAATGACACAGTGATCCAGGAGTTCACCGAGAAAGAGGTTGTCGCACAACAACAAGTTGAAGCAGCTCGAGTGAGGATTGAGGCGTTTGAGGAAGAACTAGTGAGACCAGAGTGACTCGGGAAGAGTCACAGGTGAGTGTTGGGGTCTGTTGGCCCTTGACCAAGTTTTGGGAGATTCTTGGTCATATTGACCTATTTTGGACTTTGACAGCCTGTCGAAGGAGGAGCACAAGACAAAGCGGAGATCATGGGATCTCGACCCCTTTTTGGGTACTTATTGTGTTTTTGGGATTATGTAATGGGATTAGGATGTCGGCCCATGGGTTTACCCATGCTTAGGCCTATTTTGTAATGTATAAATAGATGTCTAGGCAATGTAAGGAGGGGAATATATGTGATGTTAGGCCTCTAGTCAAATGTAAATGTATGCTAAGTGAAAGTAGGGCTTGTAAGTGCTTTGTGCATGATTGTAAGAGATTTGTAGAGCTAAGTGCAAGTGGTTGTAACAGATGGTGAAAGGTTGTGTGTTGTAACGCAAGGAAGAAGGATCTAGCAAGCTGCACAGATCTTATGTCCTATGCGAAGAAGGGTTCTGAGGCTCTGCGCATGTAACCTGTTGAAGAATCTAATAAAGAAGAAGAGTTCATGGGTGTAATCCTAGGGTGGGGATGAACCATGTAAATACTGTGTTACTATGATCTGTGTGATGTTCTGATGCATTTATATGTTATTTGTTAAGTGCTTTGAGATGATTAGATAAATTTTCTTATTCTTAGTGCTACTGATATGTGAGAATATTAGATCTGATAAGCATGAATATGCTTAGTGCTTGATCTGCTAAATCTAATCTATTTACCTATGTTAAGTGCTTAAATACATTAGATTAGTGTGAATGTTGTGAAGCTCTGTTTTATCAGTGAAGTGGATATTGATTTCATATTGAGGAACTGGCGATGCTAAGTGATTTATTAAGTAGTACAATCACAGATCTGTGTCCCAGCTAAGGTTGCAAACACTTGAGTCCTGCAACCACCCCTGCCTCTACCTCGGGTGAGAATTCATCTACTTCACAGGTGTTGTCGAAAGGGTTGGTAGTTAGGGTTTTGTTGGTGCGTTGTTGTAGCATTGAACCCTGGGTCTACCCCTGTGCCAACACTTCTTTTATAGATGAATCCCTCAACTACCTCCATAATAAAATATTCAAGAAAAATTTGGACATCTTTCCTTAGGTGAAGCACCTCTTATAAAAACACAAATCTAATATGTCTTCCTCTTATTGGGAAAATTTTTCCTTAAGAAGGTGAATGATTCCAAGTGTTTACATATGAGCCTACAATGTCTTGAAAATAGAATCACATGGAGGAATTCCTCCCACGACAATAAATTTATTCAATAAAACCCTCCTCAAGGATATCCAATGATCTCCTTTAGGCTTTATCTTTGTAATCTATTCTAGCTTCCACCTACATTGTCACTAAAAAATTTACTTATGGAGAGTACTTCTCATCTCAACAAATCATGATCACTACATTCCAACAACTAAAACAATATATTAATCCACTCAAATGATGGCCACTCCTTCCAAGGAAAACGTTTGACAAGTATGAGGGCACTAGAGCAACGAGCACAACCATCATATGAAGGGTGTTCTTCAAGCATCCAATTCCACTCCATGGTATCTGGCATGCCTTCAAATATATGATTGTGCCTCAGAATGTGTAATATGCACCCTCAATAAAACAATATGCATGAAAATGTACCAATAAGGGATTCATAAAGGAATGACTCTTCTACATGCACCACCACGCATCAAAATATGCAATGATTCCTCAAAAGGTAATCCTCAATGAGTAAGTTTTCATCAAAACTGCAGCTATTCCTTCCAATATATACATCCTCCATGAACAAGCTGTTGAAAAAGGGTCTTCAAATAATGCAAAAAGTTCCCATGCATCATGAGTGGTAACACCACCCATGGAGGAGAGGAGAGTGACAAACTAGGAGGGGATTTCCTCTTTAGTCAAAAAAACTTGCAAATGCAAATTAGAGGCCTAGAAGCCCAAGAGGAAACTCTACTCTGCAAAATCTACTAGGTGAGAAAATTATCAAGTTGGGGGTTTACGTCTTAAGAGTGATAGGGAGAAGGAGGTTATGGACCAATGGAGGGATAACATCTAATGATGTTGATGAGAGAATCAAAGACACTTGAGTGTAATCATGGTATTTACAAGAATACAATCACGAAGTCTACAACAGAAAAGTGTAGGGGTGTAAAATTTATATACTAAATTGAATCTTAGAACCTTTATCAAAATTGTGAGAGGGGTGATCAGTGGTAAAAGTAAGAACCACAGGACAAAACAGTAGTTACTTAATTTGGATAAACAAACATTGGATGAGGAATGGATGATTACAATTGACAAGAGAATTATAGTAACAAAAACAAATGAGGAGAATGTCGCAATCTATTTAAGGAATGGAAAAGATGCAATTGGTGAAATATATGTCGAATGGGACATGCATGCATGAAGGTGAAGTCATAGTCGAAGATGGAGACAAAGACATAGTTGAGGAAAACGATGAAGATAACAGAGAAAATAAGGAGAATGAATCTGTGAAGATATCTATGGAGGGAGTCAACGTAAAGTGTGTTTCAAGCACAAGTTTCAACCTAAGACTATTGTCACAATGATGACGATGTTAAAACTAGGGTTTTAAATATATTTAACAAAGGATTACCGATTTCATAGAGACAGAGGATATTCATTACCGAGTTTCACGGCATCTCCACAGGTTTGTCCGGATAGGGGTGCTCCTTTTCCTCTGTCAATGTCCAATTGAAATCCTGGACTGAATATTGCCACTCCTCTACCTCTGTTAGATGGGGTTTTGCTCCTCTATGAACACTAATATATATGGCGGTTGGTAATCTAAGACCGAATATCTCCACTCCTCTACCTCTGTCAGATGGGGTTTTGCTCCTCTGTGAATGCTATGTATGGGTCAATTTTGCTCCTCTTATGTTGTATGTTGTCTAGTTTCCACCTCACACAGGATCCAAGCAGCTAGTAGATGGCTCGCGCCCAATTTTCTTTGTAATGAATGGGCACAGGAGGATTACTTTGTCATTTGTTTTTTTTTTTGTTTTTTTTTAATGTTTTTTTATTATATTTTGTTAATTTAGATAATACATATTTTAATTAAATTCATCATAATAGAAATTTTGATTATGATTTTTTGTTAATTTTAATTAATATATATTTTAATTTAGAAATTTTGCAAGTTTGGGGATGGGGGTATTAGAGGTTATAGGTGTTATATTTTATTGGGTTAGTAAGGGATTATAATGGGTATGAGTTATATCGTTTAGGAATAAAAGTTATAAGGATTGTATGGGTTAATAAGTGTTATATATTATGAAGGTTGGTGTTGATAAGTTAAAGCGGTAAAGGTATATGTGTTTTTTTTTGTGAACAAAAAAGGGTGAATCCTATTAAAACTTTGCAAATACAAAAAAGAACATAGCAACAGTCTACCAATTGTTCCACCGAGTTATAGGAAACTGGGACAGATGGCAAACTGTGATGTTCATGAAAAAATTGGTGGTCCGCCATCTGCCCTACCAAAAGGAAACCAGGGCAGGTAGCGGCCTTAAGTATTTACTCCACTGTTCTGAGCAGTCAAAAATTCTAAACTAGAAGTAAAACTGGACATTGGACTGGAAATTAAACAAGAATCTAAGGAGGAAAATGAAATTTGATGTAGTAGAAAAAGGAGCTGGACTCAACTCCAATCCATAGAATCACCCATTAGCATCATCGTTGTGGTTTCCCCTATGAGGCCCATTCCGAGTCTGCAGCACAAAAGGCCTTGCGCACGTTGGGCATTTTTGGTCAGCCGGTGCATTTGAGTAAGCATCATATAACCTGTCAATGTGTTGGTGCATGAGTTGTTGATGAATGCAGTTATGTGAGACATTCTCCAGCTTACAAACCTGTGAGATGTGGATCATTGTAGCTATGTGAGTCTTTCTCTCAGCTTACAAACCTGAGAG
>SNQJ01S0009589.1:71491-99020 GCA_010110895.2 Picea sitchensis | reverse complement strand
AATATAGAAAAGGATTTGGTTGGGCTTTCTTCCCTTGTTGAGAAGGGTTTCCCAGAATACTTCTTGTGTTCTTGTGCATGGTGTTTCTTCTTGTGATATTGGTTGCCGCAACATTATTGTCTATGGTTAAGTTAAATGATAAAATGGAATAAAATTCATTCTTAACCTAGCTTATTTAAAAATCAACATGAGTATGTCACAGTGGATATAATCCACCATCTTTCCTCGAAGCTCGAACACTAGTGCCAATTTCTCCAGGTGGAAGAATGGCGGGTGGTCTTTCCATGGTTTAGGGATTGTAGTAATAGGTGGTGGTGCTAGGAACGAACCACTCTCCACTACCATACCTCATCCTACCTCACCTGTATCCTCCTGTGTTCCTTCCTTGTCTTCCTCCATCCTGAGCTCCTCGACCTCCTCTTTTGCGCTTGAGAGTTTAAAATCACATGGAAGCGCGACGTCCTTGGATTCAAGGTGGAGGAATTCCTCCTAAACTATGCAAGTGTAGGCCTCCTTTTCCTCTTGCACAGACCCATGTGTGTTTGGTGCACTAGATCCCATTGTAAATTGACTGGGGGGGCGCCAATTATCTGGCCTAGTGAAGAGGTGGGATTCCAGAGGAAACTGAATTGGTTCCTCCAGGCTCACTTCCTCCACATATGCCATGGGAGGCATCCTAACCTTCTCTCTACGTTGAGTGGGGGATATGGAAAGTGCATGCTCTAACTGTTGCCTTCTCCTCTATCATGTTGTGAATCTATGCTAAGCAGGGTCGCAGCACGACTTGCTTCTTTCCATAGGAATGGGGGAGAAATGGTCAAGGGTGCTAATTATGAGCGTAAGCATGCTGGAAATCCGTCGATAGCTACACCAGAACTCAGAGTTGTCGGTCTGGTGTGAAGTTATGGTGAAATGGCCTGAATCGTTGATTTTTCGGATAAGAGCATAGAGGAACGACATGACTCTTGCCACCAACTTCTCCCATTATCCTAAATCCCTAACTAAACCTTCTTGAGATCAACCATCATCAATAACACCTAAAAACCATGACACGAGTCCTCTCTGGGGAGTCTTTGGCATCCAAGTTGAATATGGGTGACATTATGAGGTCTTATTCATCATGGATGGGTCTTAGGTTCATGACTATAGTTGATGAAAGGAAACAAGAGTCTTCAACCCTAAACCTTTCTTCTCAATCTCAAGAACCATAGAAGAGTGCGCAAACCACCACATATGACCTATGTAACATATCATTCACCTCCAAGTGGAACTTGGGCACCATGAATAAGTTAGTTTTGAACCAAGAATGGGTCTTAAGGTCTAACGAAGATCAAGGAAGGGAAACAAGGGACATGTTGCCTAAGTGAACATTCTTAGGCCTAACTTCTATGAACAACAACTACAACCCACACAAATTCTCAGGATATAGTGTTGGATGAGTCCTTGAGACATCACATAGGACCCTTGTAGGTTATTTTTGAACTATTTGAGTGATACAAGTACCATGATTAAACCAAAGCATATTCCCTACACAAAAATGTGTTAGATCCCCCATTAGGAATGGTTCTTAGGTTTGTACTAGTTGGTGTTCCTTAGAATCCAAAGCAGGATTTGGTGCCATGAGTAGGTTTTGTACAATATCAATGGGTATTGAGGGATTAACATGGTTAAGGGGGAAATAAGGGTCTTAAGCCCTAACTAAGCCTTGTTGAGATCAAATTCCATGGCTAGGGGAGGAAAAAACTTGGACCTTATTCCCTAAACATCACTTCTTAGGATCAATCACCATGAACAACACCTGCAAACCATAACACAAGCCCTATCTAAGGGGTTTTTAGCATCATAGTTGGATATGGAGTCCATTAGGAGGTTGTATGCACTGAGTATATATCATAGGATCTTGACCATGTTCGAGGAAGGAAAACAAGTGCCTCAAGATATTGTTGAATATTTTTTAGCTCAAGAGCCTTGAATGAGTGCACGAGCCAATGCATGAGTCCATTGTATGGGTTGTTTGAAAGCCTATGAGTGAGATGTGGGAACCATTAGTAGGTTTTATGCATTGGAAATGGGTCTTAATCCCTAAACATGGTCAAAGGGGGGGGAAATGAAATTAATCCCTAATCGAACCTTCATGAGCTCAAGCGCTATGAACAACACCTAGAACTATGACATGAACCCTCACTAGGGGGTCCTTTTCCTGGGAGGTGGATATGGTTTCCATTAAGATGTTTTCCTCACTAAAGACAAATCTCAAAGCATTGACCATGATCATAATAGGGAAACAATATCCTTATGATGGAAAATAAACCTTAATCTAGGCATCATTTGTTGTGAACAAGGCCTCCAACCATGGCACATGCCCTCTTTGTGGGTTGTTTTACCTTGGAGTGGTCTTCCAAGTGCCATTAGGTGGTTTTGTGAAAAATGGATGTGTTTAGAGGCCTTTACCGTGCCCAAATAAGGAAAATAAGTCCTCTGCCCTTACAAGAAGTTTTTAGTGCTAAAGATTTCATTTTGAAACATGTCAAGGTGAGGGAGTTTTACATGTCAGGGTGAGGGAGTCATCTTTGCCTTTATGAAAATTGGAATTTAAGAAGGATCTAAACTACTTAATTTGTGAAATTTTAAATATTGTTTACCAAACATATACCACTTAAATTTAAGAATTTAATATTTCTATTTCTTAAAAAATTGAATTTGTTTAACAAGCTTGGCCATTAAGCGTAAAAAAGCTTCATTTAGGGATAAAGGCCCTGATTTTCTTCCCTTGGTGAGATATAAACCTTGAATTACATATATGGTACAAAATAATTCCTAATGTCACCCATATCCAACTGGAAGGTCAAATATCTCTTAAATAAGATCTACATGGTTATTTGAGGCCTATTTCATGGCCCTTGAATTTGAGAAATTTCATAAGGGATATATGGATATATGTCCTATTTCTGAGGGATATATGGAATTTGGGTGGGATATGGTCACCATTCACAAGTTTTGGGGATAATGTATAGCAAAGAACATAAGGTGTTTAGGCCCTATTTGAATCTTCTCGGGACTGAGATTTTTGATGTAGTCCTTAAACAACCACACAAGATCTATGTATGGTATATTTGTAACCATTGGTACATTTTCATAATAAGAATAGGTCTCAAAGTGTGTACCATGACTAGAGAGGTAAAAAAGGGCCTTAGGTCCTAAACATATTTTCTTTGGCTCATTGGCCATTAACAAGGCCTCAATCCACCACATCTATCATATTTAATAGACTTATATGGTGCTTGGGTGGGATATCGGTGACATTCACAATTTTTTCACACCATGTATGGAACTTAGGTCTTGTCCATGGTCAAGGAAAGAACATATTTAAGATATATTTGACCTTCCAGTGGGATATGGGTGCCAAGGTTGTTTGATACCAAGTCTGTTTCAAAGTGATTATTATTTTTTAATTCCTAACCTCCAAGGGATTTTGGTTTTGCAATTATTATCCATTTTACTAAGGGAATCCTCATTTCCTTTATTCCCTTCTAGAAAAACTGAAACATTTTCCTCTTCTTTCCTCTAGTATACAAATTGGAATGTATGCTAAGCAATTCTAATAAACAAGGAAACTTTCCAATGCTAATGTTATGAGAGTTAATCACCCACCATAAATAACTAACAACAACACCATCTGAAGATTTTTGTGATCTCTATTTTTTCATATAGTTGGGTCCAATCCCTAGAGACATATCCATTGGATTTTAGTGTGAAGCCTAAGTATCTGAACCCTTAGCTAAAATATAATACTTGAAAAGGTAAAATTTAGACCACCTCTATTTTTTGTATATGAGTCAAACCATTAAAAGAAACATAATATCTATGCATGTTTACTTCCTTACCTATAGATTCAATAAAGAAAAAGTGATTCTTTAATACAAGAAGTTTTCTTTAATGCAAATAAGAGGCCGACAACATCTACAAATAATACATGGGAAAGAAAATTATTCCTACCTAATTTTAGTTCTTTTATTTTCCCATTTTGTTGTATGATTTAATGATCCTTCTTAGTCCTTTGGATACCCATAAGAATAGAAGAGGTGATAGTGGAAACCCTTGTTGTTATGAACCAAAGTCCACAAATAACATAAGAATAGAAAGAAGTAGCTCCATTCCTTGATAATGATAAAGAGTTGATGAAAATGAATCCACTTCAAGGGGACAAGCTCCCTTGGTGATGATATAAACCTTGAATTACATATATGGTGAAACAAATTCCTATTAACACGGTACACCCATATCCCACTGGAAGGTCAAATATCTCTTAAATAATATCTACATGGTTATTTGAGGCCTAGTTCATGGCCCTTGAATTTGAGAACTTTCATTGTGAGCTTAATGTTCTTGTTTTATTCCCCTAGACATGGACATACAAGCCTTGAGAATTGTTCTTATTATGAAAAAAATATTAATGGCACCAAAGATCCCATACAGAGGCTAAATATTTATACGTAGGTCTTATGTTGTTTTTTTACGACTTCATCATGAATCTTAATCCTAAGAAGATTTAAATAGGACCTAAAAACCTTATGTTCTTTCCCTGACCATGGACAAGACCTAAGTTCCATACATGGTATGAAAAAATTGTGAATGACACCCATATCCCACCCAAGCACCATATTCTATTAAATAGGATAGATGTGGTGGTATGAGGCCTTGTTAATGGCCAATGATCCAAAGAAAATATTTTTAGGACCTAAGGCCCTTTTTTTCCCCTCTAGTCATGGTAGAGTTCTTATGACCCATTATTATTGTTAAAAACATACTAATGGTGCCCATATTCCTAGTTGGAGGCCTTGTTCATGGCCATTAAACACATGAAAGATTAATTTAGGTAATAAGGCACTTGTGTTCATCCCTCAATGATGGTATATGCCTTTAATCCCATATGTGGTGTGAACAAACTCCTAATGGCACCCATATCCCACTTAGAGGCTAAAGATCATTTATAAAGGATATACATGGTTGTTCAATCCCTAGTGCATGGCCCTTCAACTCAAAAAGATTCATTTTGGACCCAAGTTCCTTGTTTTCCTCCCTTCAACATGGTATAGTCCCTAAGATCCATTCTTACTCTTTAAAAAAACATATCAATGATGCTAAAGATACCAAACAAAGGTAAAAGATCCCCTGCATAGGTCTTGTCTATTTTTTTGATGACTACATCATGAAGCTCTCTCTTGAGAATATTTAAACAAGGAATAATCACCTTATGTTCATTCCCTAGCCATGGTAATTAAGACCATAAGAATATTTCTCTAGGACCTAAATATATCGTTTTCCTCCCCTATCCATGGTGGAGGTAATTCTAAGACCCATTCTTATTGTTCAAAACATACTAATTTTGTCCATATTCCTAGTCAAAGACATTTTCCATGGCCATTTATCAAAAGAAAGCTTCATTTATGGCCTGAGGCCCAAAGACCCGTTCTTATTGTATAATACATATTAATGGTGACAAATATTCCCCACATAGGATAAATATCCCCTACATAAGTCTTGTGTGGTTATTTGAGGACTACAACATGAATCCTAATACTTGCAACATTCAAAAAGGGCCTATCTTACTCCCTTACATGGTGCATAAAACTTGTGAGTGGTGTCCATATCCCACCCAGTGGCCAAAAATTCCAAAGAGAGGATTAGTGTGGTGTTTTAAGGCCTTTTTCATGGCCATTAATCCTGAGAAATTTGTGTAGGCCCTAAGGCCTTTGTTTTCCTTCCGTGACCATGGTATAGGTTAGGAGATCCATTCTTATTTTGATATAAAAAATATATTAATGGTTCCCACATTCCGAATTGGAGCCCTTCTTCATGGCCATTAAGTAAAATAAATGTTTGTTTACAGCCTAAATCCCTTGTTTTCCTCCCTCAATGATGTTATAAGCCTTGACTCCCATATGTGGTGTGAAAAAATTCTTATGGCATCCATATCCCACTCAAAGGAAAATTGTACCTTACAAAGGTTCTACATGTTTGTTTGAGGCCTATTTCATGGCTGTTAAACATCAAAAGCTTTGTTTTGGTACTAAGGTCCTAATTTATTTTGTCCCTTGACCATGGTGTAGTCCCCAATATCCATTATTTTTGTACAAAACATAGTAATGGCATAAAATGTCCCACACAAAGACCAAATATCCGCTACATAAGTCTTTTGTCTTTTTTCAAGGACTATGTAACGAATCTCAATTCTAAGAAGATTCAAATAGGACCTAAGAACCATATGTTCTTTCCTAAACCATGGGTGACATAACACTATCATTCAATAGTCAAATTGTTACATTTCATTGTCATGCATCATGTGTGAGGGCTTGAGCCACCACAAAGGAAACATACAAAGAATATTTGTCTTATGAACAACATATGGTACTATCCATTTTGAGGTTTGGCATAGAGATTGTTCTTATAGAATACACTACATTGCACTATATAAGCCCTACACTACTTGCAAACCATGTAACACCATTCAAAGATACATTCTTGCAACGAATTAGCTATATTATCAACGAACTTTTTTTATCGATAGTATAGATAATTCGTCGCAAGATTATTTACATTCATATCTCTTGCTACGATATCAAATGATTCTTGGATTCATTTCATATTTGGTTTATCAATTAAAATTTGTTACTTTGCAAGCTAGTTGTACCTTGATTCAAATACAAATATGAAATTAGGAATCATTAACATATCTACTAGAACATATGAAAAATAGGGTTTATGGTTTACATGATGATATGATGATGGAAGAAAGTGGGCGTGTGAGTCAAATTTGAGTCCAGAAACCCTCCCATGTCATTAAGGCATGTGAATAGTCTATCCATGTCAAATTTCAATGCATACAAAAACAGTTTGAAAACATTTCAACGCTGGCCCCATTCACATGTCATTGTTGCTCGTGCCTAGTATTTTTATGGTGTTGATTAAGAAATCAATGAAAAAGAGAGATTTTTCATTACAAATATGACATAGATACATTTTATATACAATATTAATGTACAAATTGAAAGAAAAATGAAGAAAGACTGATGAAAACTTAAAACTTGCGTCAACCAATTTGTGTACTTTGAAATAAAATTAGGGTTTATGGTTCACATGATGAATTGATGATGGAGGAAAGTGGGTGTGTGAGTCAAATTTGAGTCCAGAAACCCTCCCATATCGTTAAGGCATGTGAATAGTCTATACATGTCAAATTTTAGTGCATACAGAAATAGTTTGAAAAAAATTCAACGTTGGCCCCATTCACATGTCATTGTTGCCCGTGTCTAGTCCTAGTACAATTTATGTTCCTTGTTCCTTGTAAAATTAGTTCGACAGTACACACGTCCCCGCATCACCTAGTACTGCAAGGGAGTATTTTAATGGTGTTGATTAAGCAATCAATGAAAAAGAGGGATTTTTCATCACAACTATGACACAGATACATTGTATATACATTAATGTAGAACCTGAAAGAAAAATGAAGAAAGACTAATGAAAACTTAAAACTTGTGTCAACCAATTTGTGTACTTTGAAATAAAATTAAGGTTTATGGTTTACATGATGAATTGATGATGGAATAAATTGGGTGTGTGAGTCATGTTAGCACTAAGAGTCACCCTCATATTGCGGGAGGATAAGCCCAGTACCCATCAGAAAGTTCGGTGGATGTTTGATTTATTAATGGAGGTCAAATGGACTAAACTCTATACATGAATGATTTCAACACAGAAACTGGGCAGGAAATGCACACGGAAGTGAGGGCCTCATTAAATTTAGTCAATGAATTGATTTTAAGAGTGAGCAGAAGGAAACTTAGTGAGAAAGTGGACAAGTCGGCTGTGGGCATCTGGCCTTCAAGTAGCTTGGTGAAGAAAAAATCAAGCTCAAGAACGCTCTTGAACTCAAGCTTCAGACATTGAAATATGTCACAAGCACATAGTCAAAGATGCATAATGATCAAACCTACATCACGATGCAACTACAACAACTCGACTGGATCCTCCATAACCGAGACTTTCAGTGTGAGGAGAAATAAGATAATAGGGGAGCTGACTAAAACTGGTCACGATACCACTATAATCAAACCTACATTACAATAGAATCACAACCCTCAATTGGATGCTCCATGCCCGAGTGTTTTAGCATAGTTTTTACAAAGAGATGAAAAGAGGCTAACTTCTATTAATGTGAAAGTCTCAAATTTGATACATAACCAGAGAACAGCTCTGGCTTCAAAATATTACAAGATAGGGGGCTCTTCTCAACCAATTGACAACCTTAAAAAAATATCAAAACTACCTATTTATACTTAGACCAGTCCACCACTACCAGGAGTGTGACGTGGCTACTACATTCAAATCCTTTCGTCTACGCTTTCTTCTATCAGACTAATCCTGAATCCATCTGTTAGACATGAGCTCAAATCAGCATGGGTCTGTAGGAAAATCTGTACACATGGGTACCTCAGGTTGACAACTCTATTTTCCACAGACAGCTCCTCCATACTTTCTAATTACTAAGTGAGTCGAGGTTTCAACCACTAGTCCTTTCATTTATTAACTGAACGCTCAAGATCAAGATGAGGCTTAGTGCCTAGGGGTTGGCCACGCGCTTCTCTTGGATTGGACACTATATGAGCACATGATTGTGGGGACATCAAAAGCGGATTGAACTCACACTGCTTTTGGGCCCACAATCCATCGCCTTCTACCATATATCACTTTCTCCAAACCATGGTTTCAATTGTGGGACCGCTCAACAATTTTATCAATCGAGCAAGTTGTGTCCCCGCAATGAACCGTGGCCGTCGATCTGGTCTCGGTCTGCAATATGGGCACACCTGCTAGATCTGGCACCATTGTTGGATTTTATACGCCTGCCAACTTTAGGATCTATTAAAATTGTTCTTTGGGGTGGGGCGTTTCTTTTTTGCGCTAAACAATAACACCTCCTAGAGGATGATCTGATGTGAATGCCTGATGTCACTATACTGACATGTCGCGGACAAAGGGGTGACATGTGTCACTCAAAAATAGGCTGAAGACACATCCGAAAATGCTTGAAAAGAGTGCCATGTGTCAGTGCCAGACGGATGCCATGTGTCATGACTGATAAGGGTGCCCCATGTTTGCGTTGACCGCTACCACGTACTTTGGAATTTAGAGCTCGAGAGGGGTCTGCATGTAGAGCTACCATAAATATGGGCCTGGAGTGATGTGGCGACCTGAAACAAATTTTGAAGCTCCAAAGTGAATGATAACCATCGATTTGAGGAGGACACGTGACGATTGATTCTTAACTACGGGAGAAAACGCTCTGGATGAACCCAGGAGTCGAGATGATGAAAATTCCGAAGCTCGAATTCCCAAAGTAAATAATTTCCATCTGATATGAAAGGACGTGTGGCGCTTGATTCTTAACTTTGGGAGAAAATGATCTGGATGAAACTAGGATTCGAGATGTTGAAAATCCCAAAGCTCGAATTCCCAAAGTAAATAATGTTTGTTTGATATGAAAGGACACGTGGCATTGGATCTTTAACTCTGGGGCTTTGGTTCTTCAGCTCTTCGGTGCTTCAGCACTATGGGGTTTCGATTTTTCAGGACTTCGGCACTTCGGCACTTCAGAGACCTTGAGTCTTCGGTGCTTCGGTACTTCGGGGCTTCAGCACTTCATCTCTTTAGGACTTCGGTGCATCGGGACTATGACACTTTGGCACTTCGGCACTTTGGGACTTCGACACTTCGGTGGCTTTGACACTTCGGCTCTTCGGGACTTCGACACTTCGACACTTCAACGCTTTGGGAATTCGGCACTTTGGCTCTTCGCGACTTCAGAACTTCGACACCTCGGCTCTTCGCGACTTCTCAATGCTTAACTCCCACAATCCTTCAGAGCACCAAATTCTAAAGTGAGGGATCTTCCTTCATGTGTCCCCTTTAAGATCTACGGTTCATTCTCTCTTTGGGCTTTGAGGTTTTCAATGGCACTATACTTCGTGCAACTTTGAAATTACGAATGTTCGTGAGTCATTGATCTGAACTGCTCCTAGAATCTCTGCCGCTGAAAGATTAAACATGCCTGTTACTTGCGTTTCAAGCCCAAAATAGATTGTTCTGAAAGTTGTGCTCTGAGCTCAAGGTTGATACCTATGCAAGCAAAGGATTGGGTTGCCCTGCAACCCTTAGACAACTTTATGTACTAACATTTGGCTCCACAGGGGATGGCATGCTCCCTGCGAGCTGCCAAGAACACGCAGTTCTAGTGCCTTAGTTGTTGGGCTATGGAGTCTAGCTCAAAACTTTCGCTGAAGAAAATAGGGAAATATGTACTCTACTCTACTAAAAAAATGAAAAAAAAAACATGGGCTCCAGAAGGAGCTTATTTATATACAATCCTAGGATAACTAATTTTTACAAAGCACTAGGTGAAATTAAACTTCCACCATAGCCACCCAGACTGTTTGGTAATATAATTCTTTTCTTTACTGCAAATGATCGACAAAAGGTAAAGGAAGTATCACAGCATAAAGAAAACATGTCTTGGAAAACTGAAAATACCCCCAAATGATGATAAGATGAATAATTTTGCAGGCTCCAATACTTTTGGAAAACACAACTCCATATATAACCCCACAAGGTCACACAATTTATAATCAGGAAAGCTCAACCGGCAAGAAATTACCTCATGTCCTTCATTATTTCTCACCCGTCGTTTGATGTTCTAAGAGTGTAAAGGTGGGTGGAGAATTGATTTAGGTTGGCTAATCCCAGGTGATATCTTCTCATTTATAGGCTTTGGACAGAAGATAAACTTCACATTTACCTCTTCCATTTCTCCTTCATGGCTCTCCCAAGGATCAGATTCATAATCACCATATACAAGAACCATGGAAAATCTATGCTCGTCATCATCTTCATTGGGATATTCATCAAAATTTGGTTATTCTTGGTCAGTACTTGAAATCACTTCTTCATCATAAGCAAGGCTGCCAAAAACATCTGTCTCATGAACCGGAATATCCTTTGCATTTCCTTCATAAGAGCGGCAAGAAAAATCTGCCTTGAATTTCTCTATTTCTGCAGAAAGTGATTTTACCATCTTTGTCAACTCATCCAAGGAATCTCCTTCATTCTCAAAACCTTCATAAGAAACAACTATACCTTGAACACAGTCTTTATATTCCTCACAACAACTATGAAAAATTAACTCAGAGGAATAAAACTTTTGACAATGTCTATTGAAAGCTGCATGAAATTGTTCCAGGGAGGAGATGCTAGCAGGGGGCAAGGAGTGATACCACTCACGAGCATCTCCCATTAACGAGAACATGAACATTTTCATTAATACATCCTCATGATGTATTCCCCATTGATTCATGATTTCATGAAACTCGAGGAGATGCTCTGCAGGGTTGTCATCTCTATGTTCTCTAAATATGGGGAAAAAATCACCCCACTCATCCATAGTAGGAACAACATTTGGAAAACTGAGAACGACAGAGAAATTAAAAGGAGAAAACCTTCGAGCCAAGATGGCTTCCATCTGAAAATATAACTTCTTAAAACTATGGAGTCGCCACTGGCTTCTTTAATCATGGATTCGCCAGGTGAAAGATATGCAGTCTGAATGTGTCTGGTCTTTGTTCACCATCAAAGACCATATCTGGTCGTTGTCATTCTCTGAGGGAGATTTTAATCTGGGAGAGTAGCTAAAAGCCTTCTTGAGAAGGCTTTCCTTTCTAGGTCAACTTCAGGTGTAGCCAGAGGGAGTTGTGGAGTAGACCTCATGTGTCTTCCTTTAGGAGCCACAACTGAAACAATGGAGTCGCCAGATGCAAGTTTGCAATCTTCAAGGTACTAATTTCTGATGCACCTTCAGAATCAGAATTTCTTTGTCGTTCTTACCTAGGGAAATGTATTAAATTCGTTCCCCGACAATGGTGCCATGAATGTTAGCACTGAGAGTCACCCTGAGATTGTGGGAGGATAATCCCAGTACCCATAAAAAAAATCGATGGATGTTTGATTTATGAATGGAGGTCAAATGGACTAAACTCAATACAGGAATGATTTCAACACAGAAACTGGGCAGGCAATGCACAGGGAAGCAAGGGCCTCATTAAATTCAATCAGTGAATTGAGTTTAAGGGTGAGAAGAAGGAAGACTTAGTGAGAAATTGGACAAGTCATCTATGGGCATCCGACCTTCAAGCAGCTTCGTGAAGAAAAACTCAGGCTCAAGAACACTCTTGAACTCAAGATTTAGACACTAAAATATGTCACAGGCACATAGTCACAGCTGCATAATGATCAAACCTACATCATGATGCAACTGCAACAACTCAACCAGATCCTCCATGCCTCAGCCTTTCAATGTGAGGAGAAATAAGATAACAAGGGAGCTGACTAAAATTGGTCATGATACCACTGTAATCAAACCTACATTACAATAGCATCACAACCCTCGACTGGATCCTCCGTGCCTAAGTGTTTTAGCACAGTTTTTACAGAGATATGAAAAGAGGCTGACTTCTAATAATGCAAAAGTCTCAAATTTGATACATAACCAAAGAACAACTCTGACATCAAAATATTAGAAGATAGGGAGCTCTGCTCAACCAATTGACGACCTTAACAAAATATCAAAACTACCTATTTATACTTAGACTAGACCACCACTACTAGGAGTGTGACCTGGATACTACATTCAAAGCCTTTCGTCTGTGCTTTCTTCTGTCAGACTGAGCGTGCATCCCTCTGTCAGACACGATCTTAGATCGACATGGGTTTGCAGGAAAATCCATCCACAGGGGTACCTCGGGCTGACAACTCTGTTTTCCACGGCTAGCTCCTCCATACTTTCTAATTACTGAGTGAGTCAAGGTTTCAACCACAATTCCTTTCATTTATTAACTGATCCCTCGATATCGGGACGAGGCTTAGTGCCTAGGGGATGACCACGCGCTTCTCTAAAATTGGACGTTATATGAGCACATGATTGTAGGGCCGTCAAAAGCGGTTTGAACTCACACCACTTTTGGGCCCGCAATCCACCTCCTTCTGCCACGTATCACTTTCGCCAAAACACAATTTCAATTGCGGGACCGCTCAATAATTTTATTGATCGAGCAAGTTGCATCCCCGCTATTGAAACATATATTTTTCTACACCTTAGACTAAAATAAATTTCATTTTTGTTTAAATAAAAAGCACAAAAATGCACTTGGATAATCACCGTTGAAATCAAGTCTTCCGATCAATCCAACAGTTTAAATGTCTTAGCGGATTATGGAGCCTCCTTTTCAATTAATGAATTAATCTATATAAAGGTTTTCTTTTGAAATTTTGGGAGTCGGGGTTTTGCGAAGTATGAAGGTTCAATATTGAGCACCTTCAAAGTCTCGATACCCGAACTCACGAAAGTATTAAATGTTAAGCCGGGTTCATTAACGATTAAGAAAAATTAGCAAAAAGTAAAACTTGTCATGACTTCATGATTTGGGATGCTCTTACAGATAAAGGATTTTGAAGTCCCGATACCCGAAACTCTGACATTTTAAAACTAATCGCAACTAATTAAGAGAGTTAAATATGATTATAGTTAATTAAAACCTGTCGCGACTTCTTGTTTCATAAGTCTTAGTTTAAACTGCTTTAAAGATCCCTGAGACCCAAAACGCATAAACTTCATTAAGTGATAGGTATGATTAATTAATGTAATAAATGAGGATTATACTCTAATTAATCTATTGCTTAAAATTAATTGAGATACATTCAAATTCTGCGCTTTTCCCGAGGTATCGACCATAAATGACATTAATATTTTATTTAGGGAAATGATTCCAAATAAGATCATATTTTAATGCCCAAATATTTTTTATTAAAGGAATTAAATATGTTGTCAGTGAAGGTATACACATGGTTTATGCATTTAAACAAAAGAAGATTTTTAGTTCTGAATCACTTTCTTGTTTTCTTAGAGTTGGCTTAGCAAAATAACTAGTTTTCTGCATTCTCATTCTCTGTAACAGGTAACAGAACTCTGAATTTGATATCATGGCTCCACAAAAAGCACCTAAAGCAGCTGGTGAAATTTTTGGCCATAACACAGACGTTATCTTTTATACTTCGCCCAGAAGTGTAAACATAGTTAAAACCTGGGTGCATGTGTTCAACACCATATGATACGAAGTGGTAAACTGTCGTGATGATTCAAGTGACAATGAAAAGGATAACTTATCTGCCAAATATAAGATTATCGCTCAAGATAGAAACCAAGCCGAGGATTTTACCTTACACTGGCATGATTGGATGGGTGTTGGATCATGTAGATATCCCAACTAGAATGATATTCAACTCTCAAAAGGTAGTTGTTGGGTCTTTTCCACCGGAACACATACAGGTCATGTATAAATTGTCTGCAACATCAAACTTCGTTTATAACGCCAGTTTTCTAGTGAATTTTAATAATAAGGAGTGTGATCAGTATGGAAAGAGTCTTTCTGACCTGATCAAAGACTGGTGGTCATGCCCTGAAAAGTTCAGAGCCGAATCTCACGGTATATATTCAATCTCATTGCTTGAACCACAGTTCATGTATATAGCCATGATGATGTGCAAAATTTATGGAAAAGAGAACACGACCCATTTCTTTCTACCATGGGTTCCCATTATACACTCGGTGGCAGAAGGATTTTCTTTTGACTGGGCAAAGATATTGTCGGATAATCTGGCTAGCGAAATCTCATAATACCAAACAAAGAAAACCAAAGGGCAACCAGATTCATTCTTTATGTCATCTTATATTATGGACGTTATTTGTTTCATGGCACCTTTCCTACTGATGAGATGGAGTTGGACTCCAGACAGTGAAAAACCAATTCATGACTACCATTCAAAGCTCTGGGAAGACAAGGAAAAATATTTCTTTTATGAAATATGTAATTGGGTAGTGGTTCTGATGCATATTGTTATATTTGGTCACCCACCACCAAGAATTTCAGACAAGGTTATGGTTAACCTGGGTAAGGTGGAGGACTGGTACATAGAGGAACACTTCTCTTATATCAGAGTTTTCGGATGCTCGGTCCCTCCATATGCATTACCGCAATTTTTACCAGACAGCCTGGTGTGTCGTGAAGTTGCACGACAAACTGTACTCAACGAGATTAGCAAAGAGATCAAAGTCGTTCAGAAAAAGGTATGGCCATCTTTTCCTTTGTCTATTGGTTCATTTTCCTTATTTGATTTCGGTCACTCCAAGGTGGAGGTTGCAACCTTAGAAGATATAAAGTTGGTTAACAGTGAATTCAAGAAGAACAACCCACAAAGGGTCGTGGGAAACCATATGGCCAGTTGCAATCTTAAAAAGTATGAAAATGAATATTCCCCTCATGACGAAATGTTCTGAGGGGTAATATCTTACCAAGAAGTTATGAGCCGAGTTTGAGCTCTGCTACCTGTTGAAATGATTGAGTTTTACAATTTCCAAAAACATCAAAGGAGTGGCCTACCCAAAGTATTACAAGGGAAAATCCTAAAATCTTCAGCTACACAACAAACAGAGACCCAAAATCCAGAAGTTGGACTCTCTACCAAACAATAAACCCTGGAAAACCTAGAGAAATCTGAGGTCTCGGCTCATAAGGGAAATATCCTAGAGACGGAGATATTAGGCAACCAGGGAAAAGATCAAGAAGAGAAAATAATAAAGAAAGGAGAAGATAGAACGTCGTCTTCACCTGAGAAATCAACCACTGAAGAAGTCGGGAAACAATTATCCATAGAAATCGGCAACCCCATTGAGGTTGTCACACCATTACAGTTTACCATAGGAAACCCTAATATAGAGGCAATGTTCATAAGTGATTTCATGCCTATCCCTATAGAGCATATACCTCCCATCGAGTTCTTTTTCAGTAAGAAAAGAAAATCTGTGGTGAAGAAAGAAATGCACATGAGAGAGGGTGCAATGGTAAAAAAGCACAGAGTACTTTTGGATGGACAAAATATAGAAGAAGAAAAAATTTCTACAGAGGTAGCAGGATCTTTGGGAGCTTTTGCAACGTCCAACTTATTCTTAGTTTATAATATGAAAGAAAGGTTGAGGCATAGGAATCAGATGATAAGTCAGCTGGGAGATCAAATACGGAATACAGAGAATAATATCAAAAACAAGGTCAGCAAAGGACTCAAACAGGAAAGAGCCAACGACAAACAAGAAATTCAACAACTTAAATATGATCTTGAAGAGATACACAAGACTGCTCAAGCAAGTCAAGGGCAGGTCATTCAGCAAGAAGAGTTAGTAAGGTGGTTGAAAGATAAATTAAGTTCTACTAAAAGCAAGGTTGTAAATATAACAGTGTTTCAAGCTCAGGCACTAGAAGTGCAACAGAAACAGGAAGCAACACAACAAAACCTGTTTTCTAAAGTAGAGATCATCCAAAATTATTTTCATGAAATAAATCAATCATTAGAGAATACTGATTTTAGAGAAAGAGAGGCTACTGCAACCCAGATCACTTTCCAAAAAGCGGTCGTGTCATCTTCTAAGGAAGAAATATATGTAACTCCCAGAACTCCCAGATTGATTTTTGAAGAGAAAATTAGAGGCGACATAATATTAAAGGCATGGGAGGCCAATATAGCCGAGAGTAAAAGAACGGCCAAGGAAATAAAAGAGGATTGTGAAGAAATGTTTTATTTCCTTAACAAGGAATCATTATCCCTCGGGAATGATTATTGTTCTGAAGCACTAGGACAGATTAACATTGTAAAACATCAACTAGACATCAAAGAAGGCCTAGAGACAACTCAGGCCAAAATTTCACAACTAAACCAGGTTGGCATTGCTCAAATAGATAGATGGCTAGTGAATCCAAATCTACAGTTATAGTTAATAATTCCTGAAGATAAAAGGATTGAAGACAGGTTGCCCCAATTACAGAGAAAGCTGCATCTTTTTGAGGCAAAAGATGTGACAGATCCTTCAAGAATATTAGTACAATTTCTAAGCAGGTGCATCAACTGTTTCGAGCTAGGTGAAGGAAGTACTTCAAAGAATCAATGAAGTAACATATGCATGCTCGTTCTGCCGGTATGAGAGAGAGATAGAAAGTAACCAAGTGAAACGGTTCAAGTTTTTATTTTGTAACCATTAGTAGCTAGGAGTAAAGAGAATTTCAACCGTCTAGGGTTGGTAACCTTTTGTATAAATATAGTTTCAAAAGACTTAAAGAGGGCTTTTATCTGGCCGATGGTAATAGATAAATCTCTCCTTTTCAAGAATTAAGACAAGTGCAGACCAGAGACTCCATATTTCATCAATCCTGAGTTATGTGTTCTTCTGTTCTTTCATATTCCAACATCTTTATTTATATGTCTTTGATGAATGCCTAATCACAACTTAGTACAACATCTACTATGGTTATATGTTTATTTAGTTATTTGATTGCTTACAGATTTTCCTCTTTGTTTTCTATTAGCAAATATAAGACCTGAGAGTTAGTTAGATTGCCACATTTTATGCTTCATTAAAGGTTTCACATCCATTTTTCTTCTTCTGTAGTAGAGTGATATTCTTATGTGATTGATGCCTCGCTTTGTTTTAATAGCATTATGTTTTTCTCTCATCACATTCATTATTTTCAAATTTGACTCAAATACGGAAAACAACCTCTCAATTGTTATACCATTAATTCAATTTTAGGAACTTTTCTCATATAATTGAAAATAGAAAAAGAAAACATAAAAAAAACAACAGATCTTTTAACTTTCTTTTCTCCATGACTGTACCTGTTGCAAGACAGCCTAATATTGAGCCTAGTCTCACGGATCATGCCACCATTGCTTTAAACTTGTTTAATACCATATTAGAGATCGCTAACACCTGGGTTGAGCTTGAACGTTCATGGGCAGTGATTGAACAGGACATAACCATCCGAGAACGTTGGGAAGCTAGGAAAAGACAACTTAGAAATCAGCTATAGCCTCTTTCCCTAAAGAATTGATCTTCTTTTCATATTAAAAAATATCTTTATTTTTCGGATGCTTTGACATTATACTTTGAATCCTTAAGTATAAACTCAGGAACAACACCCACAATGAAGTGTGGTCGTCGATCTGGTCTTGTTCTGTGATCTGGGCGCCCCTTTAGGATGATTTTATCTGCCTGCCAACTTTAGGATCTATTAAAACTGTGCTTTCGGGTGGGACACTGCTTTTGGCGTTGAACAATAACACCTCCTGGAGGAAAATCTAATGTGTGGGCCTAACATCACTATGTTGATGTGTCGCGGATGGAGGGGTGAGATGTGTCACTCAAAAATAGGTTGAAGACACATCCGAAAATGCTTGAAAATAGTGTTATGTTTCAGTTCCATATGGATGCCACGTGCCATGACTGATAAGGGTGCCCCATGTTTGCACTGACTGCTTCCACGTACTTTGGAATTCAGAGCTCGAGAGGGTTCTACATGTAGAGCTAGCATAAATATGGGTCTGGAGTGATGTGGTGACCTGAAACAAATGTTGAAGCTCCGAAGTGAATGACGACCGTCAATTTGAGGAGGACACGCGATGCTTGATTCTTAACTTCGGGAGAAAACGCTCTGGATGAAAACAGGAGTCGAGATGCTGAAACTCCAAAGCCTGGATTCCCAAAGTAAATAATGTTCGTTCAATCTGAAAGGATGTGTGGTGCTTGATTCTTAACTCCAGGATAAAATGCTCCATATGAAACAAGGAGTCGAGATGTTGAAACTCTCAAAGTTCATATTCCCGAAGTAAATAATGTCTGTTTGATATGAAAGGACATGTGGCACTTGATATTTCACTCTAGGGCTTAGGCTCTTCAGCTCTTTGACACTTTGGCACTCTAGGGCTTCGGTTGTTTGGGACTTAGGCACTTCAGAACTTCGACACTTCGGAGACTTTAGGTCTTCGATGCTTTGGCACTTCGGGGCTTCGACACTTCAGCTCTTCAGAACTTCGACACTTAGGCACTTCAGGAATTTGGAACTTCATCACTTCGGAACTTCGACGGCTTCGACACTTCGGCTCTTCCAGACTTCGACACTTCGATGGCTTCAACACTTTGACACTTCGGGACTTCGACACTTTGGCTCTTCGGGACTTCGACACCTCAACTCTTCGGGACTTCTCAATGCTTAACTCCCACAATCCTTTGGAGCGTTGAATTCCAAAGTAAGGGACCTGCCTCCATGTGTCCCCTTTAAGATCTACGACTCATGCTCAATTTGGGCTTCAGGGTTTTCAATGGCGCTATACTTCGTGCAACTTTGAAATTATGAATTCTCGTGAGTCGTTGATCTGAACTGCTCCTGGAATCTCCACTGCTAAAATATTAAACCTGCCTATTTCTTGTGTTTCAAGCCCAAAATAGACTATTCTGAAAACTACGGTTTGAGCTCAAGGTTGATACCTGCTCAAGCAAAGGACTGGGTCGCCCTGCGACCCCTAGACAACTTTATGTGATAACAAGTCAAATTTGAGTCCAAAAACCCTCACATATCGTTAAGGCATGCGAATAGTCTATCCATGTCAAATTTCGGTGCATACAGAAACAATTTGAAAAAAATTCAACGTTTGCCCCATTCACAGGTCACTATTTACCATGTCTAGTCCTAGTACAATTTCCGCTCCTTGTTCCTTGTAAAATTTGTTCGACATTACACACGCCCCCACATCTAGTACTGCAACGGAGTATTTTTGTGGTGTTGATTAAGAAATCAATGAAAAAGAGGGATTTTTCATCACAACTATGACACAGATACATTGTCTATACATTAATGTAGAACCTCAAAGAAAAATGAAGAAATACTGATGAAAACTTAAAACTTGCGTCAACCAATTTGTTTACTTTGAAAGAAAATTAGGGTTTATCATTTACATGATGAATTGATGATGGAAGAAAGTGGGTGTGTGAGTGAAATTTGAGTCCATAAACCCTCCCATATCGTTAAGGCATGTGAATAGTCTATCCATGTCAAATTCCAGTGCATACAGAAACAGTTTGAAAAAACTTCAATGTTGGCCCCATTCACAAGTCATTGTTGTCCGTGTCTAGTCCTAGTACAATTTTCGTTCCTTGTTCCTTGTTACTTGTAAAATTCGTTCGACGGTACACATGTCCCTGCATCTACTACTGCAAAGGAGTATTTTATGGTGTTGATCAAGCAATCAATGAAAAAGAGGTATTTTTCATTACAACTATGACATGAATACATTGTATATACAATATTAATGTAGAACCTGAAAGAAAAATGAAGAAAGACTGATGAAAAATTAAAAATTCCATCAACCAATTTGTGTACTTTGAAAGAAAAATAGATTTTATGGTTTACATGGTGAATTGATGATGGAAGAAAGTGGGCGTGTGCGTCAAATTTGAGTCCAGAAACCCTCACATATCGTTAAGGCATGCAAATATTCTATTCATGTCAAATTTCAGTGCATACAAAAACAGTTTGAAAATATTTCAACGTTGGCCCCATTCACCGGTCATTGTTGTCCATGTCTAGTCCTAGTACAATTTTCATTCCTTGTTCCTTGTAAAATTAGTTCGGCAGTACACACATCCCCGCATCTAGTACTACAAGGGAGCATTTTTATGGTGTTGATTAAGAAATCAACGAGAAAGAGGGATTTTTCATCACAACTATGACACATATACATTTTATATACATTAATGTAGAACCTGAAAGAAAAATGAATAAAGACTGATGAAAACTTAAAACTTGCGTCAACCAATTTATGTACTTTGAAAGAAAATTAGGGTTTATGGTTTACATGATGAATTGGTGATGGAAGAAAGTGGGCGTGTGAGTCAAATTTGAGTCCAGAAACCCTCCCATATCATTAAGGAATGTGAATAGTCTATCCATGTCAAATTTCAGTGCATATAGAAACAATTTGAAAAAATTTTAACATTGGCCCCATTCACAGGTCATTGTTCCCCATGTCTAGTCCTAATACAATTTGTGTTCCTTGTTCCTTGTAAAATTCGTTCGAGAGTACACACGTCCCCGCATATAGTACTACAAGGGAGTATTTTTATGGTGTTGATTAAGCAATCAACAAAAAAGAGGGATTTTTCATCACAACTATGACACAAATACATTGTATATACATTAATGTAGAACCTGAAAGTAAAATGAAGGAAGACTCGTGAAAACTTGAAACTTGCGTCCACCAATTTGTGTACTTTGAAAGAAAATTAGGGTTTATGGTTGACATGATTAATTAATGATGGAAGAAAGTGGGCATGTGAGTCAAATTTGAGTCCATAAACCCTCCCATGTCGTTAAGGCATGTGAATACTCTATCCATGTCAAATTTCAGTGCATACATAAACAGTTTGAAAAAATTTCAACGTTGGCCCCATTCACAGGTCATTGTTGCCCGTGTCTAGTCCTAGAACATTTTTTGTTCCTTGTTCCTTGTTCCTTGTTCCTTGTAAAATTCGTTCGACACTACACACGTTCTCGCATCTAGTACTGCAAAAGATTTGTTTGGGTCCTAAGGTCCTAATTTTTTCTTTCCCTTGACCATGGTGTAGTCCCCAAGATCCATTATTTTTGTACAAAACATACTAATGGCATAAAATGTCCTACACAAAGACCAAATATCTGCTACATAAGTATTTTGTCTTTTTTCAAGGACTATGTAACGAATCTCAATTCTAAGAAGATTCAAATAGGACCTAAGAACCTTATGTTCTTTCTTTAAACATCGGTGACATAACACTATCATTCAATAGTCAAATTGTTACATTTCATTGTCATGCATCATGTGTGAGGGCTTGAGCCACCACAAAGGAAACATAGAAAGAATATTTGTCTTATGAACAAGATATGGTACTATCCATTTTGAGGTTTGGCATAGAGATTGTTCTTATAGACTACACTACATTGCACCATATAATTCATACACTCCTTGCAAACCATGTAACACCATTCAAAGACACATTCTTGTGATGAATTAGCTATACTATTGACAAAAAAAAATTGTTGATAGTATAACTAATTCATCACTAGATTATTTACATGTGTCTCTCTTGCGACGATATCAATTGATGCTTGGATTCATTTCATATTTGGTTTATCAACTTGAAATTAAAATTTGATACTTTGCAAGCTAGTTGTACCTTGATTCAAATACAAATATGAAATTAGGAATCATTAACATATCTACTAGAACATATGAAAAATAGGGTTTATGGTTTACATGATGATCATATGATGATGGAAGAAAGTGGGTGTGTGAGTCAAATTTGAGTCCAGAAACCCTCCCATACCATTAAGGCATGTGAATAGTCTATCCATGTCAAATTTCAATGCATACAGAAACAATTTGAAAAAATTTCAACGTTGGACCCATTCACATGTCACGGTTGCCCGTGTCTGGTGTTGATTAACCAATCAACACAAACGAGGGATTTTTCATCACAAATACAACACAGATACATTTTATATACAATATAAATGTAGAACCTGAAAGAAAAATGAATAAAGACTGAGGAAAACTTAAAACTTGCATCAACCAATTTGTGTACTTTGAATGAAAATTAGGGTTTATGGTTCACATGATGAATTTATGATGGAAGAAAGTGGGTGTGTGAGTCAAATTTGAGTCCAGAAACCCTCACATATCGTTAAGGAATGTGAATAGTCTAGCCATGTCAAATTTCAGTGCATACATAAATAGTTTGAAAAACTTTCAACGTTGGCCCCATTCACAGGTCACCATTGCCCGTGTCTAGTCCTAGTACAATTTTTGTTCCTTGTTCCTTGTAAAATTAGTTCAAAAGTACGCACGTCCCCTCATTTAGTAATGCAAGGGAGTATTTTTATGGTGTTGATTAAGAAATCAATGAAAAAGAGGGATTTTTCATCACAACTACGACACAGATACATTGTATATACATTAATGTAGAACCTAAAAGAAAAATGAAGAAAGACTGATGAAAACTTAAAACTTGCATCAACCAATTTGTGTACTTTGAAAGAAAATTAGTTTTCATGGTTTACATGATGAATTGATGATGGAAGAAAGTCGGTGTGTGAGTCAAATTTGAGTCTAGAAACCCTCCCATATCGTTAAGGCATGTGAATAGTCTATCCATGTCAAATTTAATTGCATACAGAAACAATTTGAAAAAAATTCAACATTGGCCCGATTCACAGGTCATTGTTTCCCGTGTCTAGTCCTGGTACAATTTCCGTTCCTTATTCCTTGTTCCTTGTAAAATTCGTTCGACATTACACACATCCCCATATCTAGTACTGCAAGGGAGTATTCTTATGGTGTTGGTTAAGCAATCAACGAAAAAGAGGGATTTTTCATCACAACTATGACATAGATACATTGTATATACATTAATGTAGAAACTCAAAGGAAAATGAAGAAATACTGATGAAAACTTCAAACTTGCATCAACCAATTTGTGTAATTTGAAAGAAAATTAGGGTTTATGGCTTACATGATGAATTGATGATGGAAGAAAGTGGGTGTGTGAGTCAAATTTGAGTCCATAAACCCTCCCATATCGTTAAGGCATGTGAATAGTCTATCCATGTCAAATTTCAGTGCATACATAAACGGTTTGAAAAAAATTCAACGTTGGCCCCATTCACAGGTCATTATTGCCCACGTCTAGTCCTAGTACAATTTCCATTCCTTGTTCCTTGTAAAATTTGTTCGATAGTACACACGTCCCCGCATCTAGTACTGCAAGGGAGTATTTTTATGGTGTTGATTAATAAATCAACAAAAAAGAGGGATTTTTCATCACAACTATGACACAAATACATTGTATATACAATATTAATGTAGAACCTAAAATAAAAATGAAGAAAGACTAATGAATACTTAAAACTTGCGTCAACCAATTTGTGTACTTTGAAAGAAAATTAGGGTTTATGGTTTACATGATGAATTGATGATGGAAGAAAGTGGTTGTGTGAGTCAAATTTGAGTCCAGAAACCCTCCCATATCGTTAAGTCATGCGAATAGTCTATCCATGTCAAATTTTAGTGCATACAGAAACAGTTTGAAAACATTTCAACGTTGGCCCCATTCACAGGTCATTGTTTCCCGTGTCTATTCCTAATACAATTTTTGTTCGGTTCGACAATACACATGTCCCCACATCTAGTACTATGAGGGAATATTTTTATGGTGTTTATTAAGAAATCAACGAAAAAAGGGGATTTTTCATGACAACTATGACACACATACATTGTATATACATTAATGTAGAACCTGAAAGAAAAATGAAGAAAGGAGACGAATTGTATCACATGTGTTCATTTGAAGATACTTGCAACAAATTAGCTATACTTGGAACCACGTCATTCATTTCCTTTGTTTATCCCATGTAAATATTCTTGCAATGAATTAGCTATACTTGGAACTACATCATCCATTTCCTTTGTTTATCCCATGTAAATATTCTTGCGACGAATTAGCTATACTATTGATGAACTTTTTTCGTCGATAGTATAGCTAATTCGTCTCAAGATTATTTGCATTCCTCTCTCTAGCGACGATATCCTTTCCTTGTCTCTTGCCGACGAATTCCCTTCTTTATCTCTCTTGCCGACGAAATTTTTTGCATAAGTGATGGGTACTAAATTATCCTTGATTTTCTCCTCTAGTACCTATTCTTGAAGGTTAAAAATATCAACATCTTAGAACAGAATCAAATATCAATATATTGCTCTACTTGTATAGAGACTACTCTCTCTATGTTTTAAAAAATAACTACATGACACTACACTTAAATAACAAATTCCAACACTTGATGGTTTTAATTAGGATTCATTTCATATTTGGTTTATCAACTTGAAATTAAAATTTGATACTTTGCAAGCTAGTTGTACCTTGATTCAAATAAAAATATGAAATTAGGAATCATTAACATATCTACTAGAACATATGAAAAATAGGGTTTATGGTTTACATGATGAATTGATGATGGAATAAAGTAGGTGTGTGAGTCAAATTTGAGTCTAGAAACCCTCCCATATCGTTAAGGCATGAAAATAGTCTATCCATGTCAAATTTCAATGCATACAGAAACAGTTTGAAAAAATTTCAACGTTGGCCCCATTCATAGGTCATTGTTGCCCATGTCTAGTCCTAGAGCAATTTCCGTTCCTTGTACCTTGTAAAATTTGTTCGACAATACACACGTCCATGCATCTAGTACTGCAAGGGAATATTTTTATGGTGTTTATTAAGCAATCAACAAAAAAGAGGGAATTTTCATCAAAACTATGACACATATACATTGTATATACATTAATGTAGAACCTGAAAGAAAAATGAAGAAATATTGATGCAAACTTAAAAATCGCGTCAACCAATTTGTGTACTTTGAAAGAAAAATAGGGTTTCAATGAAAATTCTATAGAAATGACAAACACGTTCATTGAAACTTTGTTGATGCAATACTATGACAACAATATTAATGACATCTACGATCATGATGGTATAAAAATGAAAGAGCTTCTCTTGGTTTCAAGAATAATTTATCCTCTACTGAACAACGACAACCACATGAAGGTGGAAGCTCATATGGCCCCTCCGCTCCCCCTCACATCACTATCAATTGATCCCCAATACCCAATCTATAAAATAGAAAATAATCGAAAGAAACGTCCTATTAAGATTCATGCATAGAAACTACAAAAACAAAAATTAATGAAGGTACATGAAATTATGTGTTTGTAAATGATATTTTTAGTTTACCACGTACTTTAGTATATTGGACACTATTTCTAGGTTTCACGTAATAATTAAACAACATGTAACATAGGATATAAAAACGTCACATAAAACTTTAAAACATGTAATTAACCCATGACATTATAAGTAAATTATTTTAAGAGAATAATTCATACCAATTGAAATATTATATAGTCGCGTACCTAATCCAACCTCAACATCTGTGTAATAATCTTTATTATGTATCTTGATCGTCTTCATCGAACTCGACATCTATATCATCATCTGGTTCATAAATGGTGTTGAAAGGATTGACGATATCATCATCGTCATCAATGTCATTTTCGAGCATATTTTCATCGACATCATCATCAAGAATTTCAATATTCTCTCTTACGCCTAGATCATGATCTTCCTCATATTCTTCATCTGTCGACCCTACATGATCTTCCGTCTCTGTCTGATTTGGCGAATCATCTTCTTCCTGTAAATGAGTATACTTAATTGACCTTCCTCTTGGATCATATCTAACAACAAATGACCAATCCCTCTCACCTAGAACATTTGAGTAAAAGACATGTTCACGTTGGCTTGGAAAAACATAGCGATCATGTCCTCTTTCAAACATTGTTGTTTTAATCATTGGAAATCTGTTGGCATGTTGAATAACAGTTCTTTCCTCATCACATTCATGCATCCATAACCTATACCATTTGACATCGAACAGAACTAATTTGAAGGAATTAAAGTCACACTCAAGTATATCGTTTAAATACCCATAGTATCTATTTTTATATTCTCGAGGATGTTTTTCACTCCTAGAGAAAACATTAGTGACCTGGAATACTGCAGTTATCCCACTATCAAAAGTTTTCTTGCAAAATTTATGACCATTGCACCACATAGCCTTGTGGTTTTTCAACTGCAATATGTCATATATGTAAAAGATGCATTGTCAATTAATAAATTAACATATATATTTGTATAACTTTGAAAGTATCTGAAAAATACAGTACACATGTAGTCACATTAATATAATATAAAATAAATGAATAAAATGGGTGAATTTTCTTACCTATCCATCTTTCAAACCATATGCTAAATCAATTTCCCTTTGTGTAAAATTGGCATCTCCGTTACGATGAGCTTCTCTAACCAATTCAGACAATCGTTGCCATGATAAACTACCTCCATTATTTTGTTTACATCTTTGAATCCATACATTCATCCAATCAATATTGTTTGCAATGTATAAATTCAATGCATCCCACTCTTGAGCAACTGAATCAAAAAATCATAATTCACCAATATTAAATATTAGTTATAACGTCCATGCAAGTTATAAATATTAATAATTTATGAAATAAATTATATTAATATATTAATGAGTATGATCATATACACAAAAAAAGAAACTTTATATGTATTATTAATATAAATCTCCACAATTATTAATATATTACCTCTCATTTTTTTCATTCTACCTTTCCCCAACAGATGCTCTTGATATCCAAATTTTTTTATGGATTTCACATCCCAAATGTGATCCACTGCATGCATAGTTGGCGCTACTAATTTAGGAAGATACTGACTAATATACACCATGGATTGATATACCATATATCCCTCCACCATAGAACCCTCAGAACGTGCTCTTTGTCTAACCAATGCCTTCAATGATTTCAATTTCCTCTCCACCATCCACATTGACCTTGTGTGAACAGGTCCACAAATTTCAATCTCCTC
>SNQJ01S0009589.1:43545-71441 GCA_010110895.2 Picea sitchensis | reverse complement strand
ATCCACATTGACCTTGTGTGAACAGGTCCACAAATTTCAATCTCCTCAACTTGGTGTATGAGTTAGTGTTCTTGTGCATTGAAAAAATGTTGGAGGTATATACTTTTTCATTTCACACATTAGACGAGGAATTTCTCTCTTCCAATACTATATATCATATTCATGGGTTTATATCAATGACAACCATCTACATGATATCACGACACAAGAAAATAGCATGTTTCAACATAACATAATATAATATATTACATTACAAGTAAAACATGTGTCATTAAGTACAAAAATAATTTGAAAGAAAATTTTGCATATAAATCACAACTTCTTACCTCATGTATTCTCCAAGATCATATATAAGTTGTTTGAAGTTGTTGTCAAAGTTGTTTGGGAGAGATAGCAATAGAACACATTGTAACAAAAAAATGAATCATTATTTGTTTCGACCAAAGTAGACCAAAAAAAAAAAAAAAAATGTATAAGGCCAATATATATAAATATGTATACCAAAATTATTACCTTAATGAAGGTATGCCAATCATATGTTTTTACCCCACCAAATTCATCTTTCTTCGTTAAGATATTATTTATGTTTGAAGCAAAACCCATGGGAAATTTTATTCTTTGAATGACCTCTTTTACATCATTGCTTTGTTTCTCTGTTAATAACCATGGAAGGTTATTTCAGTCTAGTCCATCTCATCTATTTGATCGGATCACACTTCACATTGCATGATTGGATTCTTGAATGTCAGTAAAAATTTTGACAATTTTTTCTTTGTCCCTCCTACCATCTATGATTCGCCATAACGTTTATGTCACATTCTTCCCGATATGAATTGTATCAAACAAATGAGATATTTTTAGCTCCTCATAGTAGAGAAACCTCATGAATTGAGTGGGATTACATTTCATTCCTCGTGGAAGCCCATTATTAATAGCTTCATGATGGCGGCTTTCATGAAGCATAAAATAAATGACAAAAATAATTATCAAATACGGTAAAATAAATTCAATGATTAAAATAAACATTCAAAACATTACATGATCTACGATACATAAATAAATTGAGTACCTTGATGATTTCTATTATATTCCAACCTCCATAGGTGAGGTGTCATTCTTCGTGGTTTTAAACTAGTCTCTTCTTTCACATTGAAAAGATGTTTTTTCAGAAGTACGATACCTATGGGTCTTAGGGAGGAGGTGCCTATACTCATCAAACACCACATTTCCTAAAAAATTTGAATGACGATACTTCATCTTAGGACCACAAACTAGACATGCAAATTTACCCTTTGTTTGAAGACCTGGAACAAATGGATTAATGTCAATTATACGATGAGATTATTTAAAAATTAAACATGAAGCATGATATCATTAAAAATTATATAGTATTAAAGAGAAATATTAGAATGCTACATACCACAAAAATGTGTTAGTCAGGGGGCATCATGAATTGTCCATAAAAATATTCCACGGAATTTAAACTTCTTCTCCACGATTGGTTTACAGATGTCACACATAGTGATGCCAACCCATAACTTTAGTAGCTCGTCGATAAGAGGCTCAATATATACATTCATATATTTAACTTGGTACTTACCTAATTGTTTGAAATTACACATAATCACTATAACCATTATATCATGTATATATAAGTAAAAAAATAAACAAAAGATATTATGAAAAAAATGAAACAAATGAAAATGTTACATTCAAANATATAAATATGTATACCAAAATTATTACCTTAATGAAGGTATGTCAATCATGTGTTTTTACCCCACCAAATTCACCTTTCTTCGTTAAGATATTATTTATGTTTGAAGAAAAACCCGTGGGAAATTTTATTCTTTGAATGACCTCTTTTACATCATTGCTTTGTTTCTTTGTTAGTAACCATGGAAGGTTATTTCGGTCTAGTCCATCTCATCTATTTGATTGGATCACACTTCGCATTGCATGATTGGATTCTTGAATGTCAATAAAAATTTTGACAATTTTTTCTTTGTCCCTCCTACCATCTATGATTCACCATAACGTTTCTGTCACATTCTTCCCGATATGAATTGTATCAAACAAACGAGATATTTTTAGCTCGTCATAGTAGGGAAACCTCATGAATTGAGTGGGATTACATTTCATTCCTCATGGAAGCCCATTATTAATAGCTTCATGATGGCGGCCTTCATGAAGCATAAAATAAATGACAAAAATAATTATCAAATATGGTAAAATAAATTCAATGATTAAAATAAACATTCAAAACATTACATGATCTACGATACATAAATAAATTGAGTACCTTGACGATTTATATTATATTCCAACCTCCATAGGTGAGGTGTCATTCTTCGTGGTTTTAAACCAGTCTCTTCTTTCACATTGAAAAGATGTTTTTCAGAAGTACGATACCTATAGTTCTTAGGGAGGAGGTGCCTATAATCATCAAACACCACCTTTCCTAAACTTTTTGAATGACGATACTTCATCTTAGGACCACAAACTAGACATGCAAATTTACCCTTTGTTTGAAGACCTGGAACAAATGGATTAATGTCAATTATACGATGAGATTATTTAAAAATTAAACATGAAGCATGATATCATTAAAAATTATATAGTATTAAAGAGCAATATTTTTTTTTTTTAAATAAAAAAGGTGTAGTACCTGCTATATTATATTAACTCAAAACTTTGACACAAAAAACAGCCTCATGGCTACAGTCACCAAAAAATGCTGCCGGTAATCGGAAACCAGCATTATTGGGAAACATCTAGCAATTATACAGTAAAATATTAAGCAAAGAGACATCTGTCCTGCCCGTAGGAAACCAGGACAGATGCCAGCAGTCCAGAGAGACCTATAGCAATTGTTCAGAAAGACTAAAAGAAACCTGGAAAACAAGGAGCCTAATCACCCGGTGGCGTGTCGCTCCCATCAGTTCCCACCGAGATAGCGAAAGTCTGCATGCACAGGGGACACTTGCGCTGAGCTGGGGTCCCGGAGAGCGCGTCGAGGAGAAAATAAATACGCTGGCCCATGATAAGGGCCCTGTGTTCCAAGTCCGCAATGTGGCTACGGAGCTCGAACACCAAGGCCAGGTGTTCATCGCTGAAGAGAGGACCATGATTTCCGCCACCCGGGCCACTAGGAGGAGTTGCCTTCCGATCTGCCACATCGTCAGTGCCAACCACAAGATTCCTCAGAATCGTTGCCTTCTCTGCATGCTCCAGCTTCTCGGCTTCTGTGGCGAGCAGGTCATCCATCCATGGAATTTCTTCCACCACGCATCCAGGAAGGTCGTCGTCCATAGTCGGAGTGCTCTTGTCATCCCGCCTGTTGAGTGTCTCCATGGATTTTCGCTTCTCATCCCACGGCAAGTCCCCAATTGACAGGTCCTCCTCCACCACACAGCCTGGAAACAAATCCGCATGCTCGGTCTCCTTCTCAATCCTACTGGAGCCAGCGTCTTGTTCAATGATGGTGTTAAGCCTCGCCCTCCTCTCAACCCGAGCCTTCTTCCTGAGCATGGAAGAGGCCAGAGCCAAGGCTCGTTCAAGATCCTCCTTCCAGCGCCGCTGCGCTTTGAGCGCCTCCCAGGCAGAACCCCGTCGAGGTTTTCCTCGCCTCCTGACCATTATAACTGAGCAGATGCCAATCAAACGCAGAGCCGAGTTAGGAAAGAAGCCATCCAGGCAAGCAAATAATGGGTGAATAATCGATAGCGGCTGCGAATGCTGAGTGCAGGCAAGCCAGCCCTTTTGAGACCTACAGAGAAGCCACCAACCTTGACTAAACTTTCCAGAATGTAGATAGAAGCCACCAGCCCTGGTAAGAAACGTTTTCGCTGCCACACCAGGAGCCTTCCTCCGCAGCTCGGACTCAACATAAAAACCATAATCAAACTGTCGGATCCTCCATCCATCCATATCAGCAATGAATTCATGTGCGAGTGATGGGTTAATTGTCGCGCGAGGGAGGAGTACCTCCATCGCCTGCCCTCTGCTATGGTCGTCCATCAATGTTAATGCGTAGAGGAGGGTGGCGGCCATCAGCTATAAATTCAGCGCTAAGTGCGAGTCCGGGTGGCATGTCCACTCTGCCGCGTGTCACCCCATCCGGGGCATTAAAGAGAAATATTAGAATGTTGCATACCACAAAAATGTGTTAGTCATGGGGCATCATGAATTGTCCATAAAAATATTCCACGGAATTTAAATTTTTTCTCCCTGATTGGTTTACAGATGTCATACATAGTGATGCCAACCCATAACTTTAGTAGTTCGTCGATAAGAGGCTCGATATATACATTCATATCTTTAACTTGGTACTTACCTAATTGTTTGAAATTACACATAATCACTATAACCATGATATTATGTATATATAAGTAAAAAAATAAACAAAATATATTATGCAAAAAATGAAACAAACGAAAATGTTACATTCAAAAAATTAATGTAAACAAATACCTGGAACAATCATTGTCAACATTATGTGCTCCCTCTTTATTGACATCCAAGGAGGAATGTTATTGTTGATAACAAAAATAGGCCACACTGGGTAAATAGACCTAATCTCTCTGAATGGATTAACATTGTTAGCTACCAATAAAAGCCTAACATTACGAGGTTCATCTTTGAAATATAACAATTTTTCCTCAATTTCCCTAAATGCATAACCATCGACAAGAATTTGAAGAACATCATCTCCACTTCTTTTACGTGCATGGTAATCCATAAATTGTGCTATGCTTGCACACCTAAACAATCATTGCAAACGTGGAATTATGGGAATATGAAGAAGAACCTTTCAAGGCACCCTTTTTGTTACTTGATCGATTTGATATCTACTAATAAAACATTGCAGACATTTTGTTTTCGAAGCATGTTGTCCATAATATATAATATGATCATTAGGACATTCATTTAGAGTTTGATAATCCATTCCAATGTCTTTCATAATGGCATGCAAACCTCAATATGTTCGAGGTAAAATATTTGACGATGGTAACAAAAATTCACCTAACAAACTACAACATAACAAATAACTAGTTAGTGTAAAGAATATTAATCATAAAAATTGCATTCTTATTTTACACATTAATTAACACTAAAAACCAATAGAAAAAAATCAAAATTTATGTATAATATGAGATGAAACATATTACATACCTTAGGATCTGTGTCATACAAGTGTTCAAAAAATTATTCATAAACTTTAAGTTCACTAGAAGCAATATAGCAGAGAGAATATTTTCTCTTGATCCTTCATAAAGTTGTTTATTTTCCTTTTCTAATAGAGGTTCATCATAAATACCATCATTGTCCCCATCCTCATCTGGCTGCAAAAACAAATCTTGGATCATTTGATTTGTACCATCATCTTCTTCCATGGGATAATTAACTTGATTTGTCCCATCATCTTCTTCCATGAGATCCTCATTTGCTTGATCATGTTCCTCAGCTTGTACAACATCATTTCTACTACTACTTGGTGCAATATTCTGCGGAAAGTTAGAGGGAAACTCTAACTTTATAATTACAAACAATCATGCAAAATTAGTGTGTATTATAACAAACATTCAAACAATAAATATACATATATATAATTTTATATAAAATTGACAATATAAAAACAGATAATGAATATATAGCTAATTACCATGGGACGATATTCATTTGATCCGCCATCAATGTGCCCATATTTCCTAAAATGTTTTGTAGTTGTTTCTATTAAAATTCTTACGGGACGTATGAGGCAACATTTTTTGCAAGGGAAATAAAATTCCCCACCTCTAATTACCGTTTTCACCTGCTTTAATTTTTTCCCCACCTCTAATTATATTTTGCGACATTCTTCCGCACAAAAATACCCTTTCTGAACCGTCGTTGTTATAGAAAGATTGATGCAACATATTTAATTCATAAAATATGTATAGGTCATTGTCATCACAATTACGACGAACATTTACCAAATCACTGTCGACTTTGTCAGAGAGCATAACGGTCATATCGTCGCTCTTGTGACAAAATTTGACCAAATCAATTTTGACTTTGTCAAATAGTATAACGGTCAATATGGACTGTATCAAATAGTGTAATGGTCAATAGTTGGCGTCGCTCTTGCGATGAATTCACACGTTCGTTGAAAGAGAGACGATCATCCACTATTTTCATGATCGTCACAAAATAGACGAACATGGGCTGGATTTATAACAAAATTGAAAAATTGAACTTTTTCTCTTGAATTTTCTGACGAAAGGGTATTTTCGTCACAAGTAGTTGTCGCAAATTTTTCAATATGTAGTAGTGACTTGTCGCTCCATATCCTTTATCTGCATTTTTCCTTCTTGCTTCCTCTGCTCCTTCACCTATGGTAGAGTGGTAGATACGAGTTTTTCCCAGAGGTGCTCAATCTCCTGTCTATATTGATCGATTATCTACACAATCTGATCAATATTTTGTGTTGTTGTGAGCTCTGTTGCCTGCCCGCTCTTTGGAATTTTCTCATATGCTACTGCCAATCCTTGTTCCAGCCTTTCTACATGGTCTTTCTCATATTTTGTCTCGATCTTGACCTGCTCGAGTACTAATTCCAACCCATCATGACTGTCCTTTTTATGTTGCAATTCCACTGCATTTTTGCATGCGTGTGAATGAACCTCCTGTGCGACACTGACTTGTAGTTTATACAAGGCCTTGGTTGGTATCTGCATCATTACCAACTGTATTTGGGCCAAATCCTTCATGGGTGTCTTCCCCACAATTTCATCCATGCACAAAACATTGGGTGTGACATGAAATGTCAAGCTCGGTTGTGCTTTCAACTGGATCATGTCATGCTCGCTCGATCCAGCATTGGCTCTTGTCTGTGATGTTGATGAGACTGCTTCTATTCCTTTGTTGGGCCCCTGTGTTTATTTGATTTGTTGGAGGAGTGTCCTCATGTCTTCCATCTCCTCCTGAATCCTGTCCCTTTGGCTTTGAGCATCGTCAAAATCCTTCGGTGTGTGATCCTGGACCATTTGGGCCACAAGGTCAACGTCGTTCTTCGTGATCGTGTATTCTAGTGGCATTTTGTGCACCTTAGATTTCTTACGCACACTCCTCGTTTGTATGACTAACCTCTTGGTTTGGCCTTGCTCCTGCTGAGTAGTTCTTGATGTGGTTCCTTGTGTTGTCTTAGTCTGTTTCTCCTATACCTGTGGTGCCCGGGTGTTGTTCTTCTTCCCCACCTGGGTTTCTTTCTTGGACACCCCCCCTTTTTTATATTGTGCCTTATTCTGACATGTCCTTGGCTTCTTGGGAACTGTTATCTCTTATGTGGATGTTTGTTCCTGCCCTACCTCTGCCTCTGTATCTGCAGGAATTTCTTGAGTCAGAACTGGAATCCTCCAGTCATCATTCCAATCCTTGATGGCCATCTCTATGTCCTCCTCCTTGATGCAATAGCACAGTTGTAGCCATTGATTGTCGGGGTCCTTTCGTGCTTGAATCCACATTGCATGCCTAGTCACTTTGAAGTTGGCTATGCCCTGATATTATGCGACCATTTCCGGTGTAACCCACCAAGTGTTGGCAATTCTCTCATGTAGGTCGGTATAATATCCTTTGAATATGGTTTCATTCTCCTTTTTGTTCTTGGAGTCTAAAGCTCACCCCAACGATAGGTACCATGTTGCGTGGAAAGGATTGGATCTTGTGACAAAGAATGAATACATAGGCTCCTTCCATCCGATCAAGGCGATTAGGATGAGTAGCCATGAATAGTGAAATTATATCCCCAAGTCCTGTGCATCCTTTCATTCTTCTAGGAACTGATTCAACAAAAATGGGGCCCAGCTGAGTGTGGTGCCCTCCGTACACTGCACTGTAGCTATGACAACCCCGACAGGGACTTCGTCCTTGCAGCATTTCCTGAGTAACTTTCATGCCATGATTTTATGGCCATCCTTGTCATTGTGCCACTAATATGCTTGATTATGATTCTGCATGACCCCATTTCTGTACCATACTTCTTCTTCATTTCCTCAGCCAGTTCCTTCTCCTTTGTTTTGTCATCAAGGAACTGCACGGGTGTCTCCACCCATGATGGAAGCCCTATGATGTATGTAATGAGATCTATGTCTTTTGAGACAATCTGTTCCAGCCATAGGTGTCCTCCGTAGGTGACTATCATCAGCTTCTTGAAATAATTGTTTCCATATTGGCCCCTCCCAAAGTGTGGGATGTCGAATAGGCCTAGAATCCCAGTTTTGTCCAGTATAACTGCCCATTGGACTGGTTGGTTAATTGGTTTTCCAAAGGGTCCTATAGCCACAATCTGTAGGTAAAATTTCTTGGAAAACCCTGGGAACTTGTCTGTGTCAGTCACATCATGGTCTGAGTACCTCAATTTCTCTACATGACCTAACATGTTACCTACGATACGTACCCCTTATGGAATGCAAGACAAGACTATGGTTGTGGTGACCTGCTTGTGCGATGACCTTAGTACTGGTTGTTTTCCCTTCCACTATGGTGCCTGAATAGATGTTCCAGCCTCCATTGTTCGCTCTTCTACATACTCGTCTGCTCGGTCAGTGACATATTCCATTGTGCCCTCATGTGGTTGTTCCGGCATGGTTGTGTCTGACCTTTATGTCGCGGTCATTTCCTCCTGGTTCAGGATCGTCCCATTAACTCTCAGGGCTTCTTCAGGGTTTTTGGTGTGCGGATGATTTCCTACGTCCTCAACCTATTGGCCCTATCCCTCTTCTGGCACATCAATGTCCATGCCCACTGGTGTTGTCTGTTGGGTTTCCTCCACGATAGGTGTGGGGCTTCCTGGTGTCATATCGGGTGACGATATTTCATCCACATTGATGACTTATGGAGGCTAAGGTGGTTTTTTTTCACTTCCTTTTGCTTGTGGTGGTGATTTGGGGTTGCTTCAGGGTCATTTTCCAGTCTAGCTCAGTTCTCCCAGTTTGGGTGGTGCCATGGTGTTAAGGATGTTGTTAGACAAACTTTAGTGGCCTCTGTAACCTCTACAAACTTCTCTCTCTGCTTTGTATACTCTATTTCTCTCTTCTTTTCTTGATTTCTCAATAACCTCCCCAATCATGTGTACTATTTTATATAGGAATCGTGTTAAGCTTCTTGAAGACATTACCCAATTTTCATTTTAATTTAATTGGCGCTTCCCGCGTACTTGCCATTGATTTCCCTTGTCGTCTCCAATTGGTGCAATTAATGCGGTATCTCACCAATCATTTTTGTCATTTAAGTTTGATAGTCATCATTCGTTGGAAATTTGATAGTCGTGACCATTGGCCTTTTATCCATCGTGCTAGTATTTACGAGTGCACGCACTCATTCTCCTTTTTCTGCGCACTATGCCTTTGTTGTTATCTTTTGATGTCCGACGCGGTATCGCATCTTCTTTTTTTTTTTAAGTGCTAGGAGGTAGACTGTCCCTATAAAGCTTCAGTCGACTCCCATTGATCATCCCTCTGAGTTATGTTCCTCATAAATCCTTCAATTTTACATATCCCCCGTCTGTGATAGTATTTACTTTGTATGGTCCTAACCAATGCATTCTGAGTTTTCATGGGTGTTGAAGGGATTTACTGTCATAAACCAAGACTAAGTCTCCTTCCTTTAAATCCTTTCTCTTGATATATCTTTCATGCAAATATTTGTCCCTTGATTTTTGTACTTCTTGGTGAAACCCTACTAGAATCCTCTCTTCCTCCATGATCATTAGCTAATTTAGTCTTTCATGTATTGTGCCCCTCTCTGTCATGTTTGTAATTGTTGTTATGTGCAGACTAGGTACCAAAAATTCTAAGGGCACCACTACTTCTTGTCCATATACCAATCTGAATGGTGTTTGCCCTATCAATTTTTTGCATGTAGTCTTGTACGCCCATAGTACTACTGGTATCTTCAAGTCCCAATCATCCCTATTAACGTTGCAGATCTTCGTTAGTGCATTTTCAAGGATTTCGTTAAAGGCTTCCACTATTCTGTTTTCTTGAGGATGATATGGTGTACTCTTTTGATGATAAACTTCAAACTTCTCAGTCATAGCCTTAATAGTGTTGTTGATGAAGTGAGTGTCTTGGTCACTCATCAAAATCCTTGGGCATCCAAATCTAGTGATTACTTTCTCAAATAGAAAGTGTGTTGTTTTCTTCGCGCTGCAGTATTTTACTGGTGTTGCTTATTCTCATCTTGTCAAGTATTATGTCACAATGATAATGTACCTTTCTCCTGACCTTTTGTTGGTGGGTTAATTGGTCCCACAAAATATATTGCCCATTTTTCGAATACCTGCAAAGTTACTTGTGGTCGCAAGGGCATCTCATCCCTTCTATTCGGTTTACCAACCCTTTGACATGCATCACATTTCTGACAATTGTCCTTTAAGTCTCTGTTAATGGTTAGCCACCATAGTCCTACGTGCAATACCTTCTACGCGGTAGATTTTCCTGAATAATGTCCTCTTGCTATTCCCTCATGGGCTTCTGCTAAAATCCTTGGTCTTTCATGTTCTAGCACACATCTTCTCAATATGATATATGCACCCATTTTGTATAAGTGTCCTACAATCAACTGATAGTCTACAGACCTAACTACCGGGTTTTTCTTCTGTGCAATATTGAATTCTTTTGGCACAGTCCTTGTACTCAAGTATTGGATGTTGTCTGCAAAGTATTCATTGGCTATCTAGACTGAAAATAATTGTGCATCGGGAAAAAATAACTATGCATCAGGAAATTTGTCCTCTATATTCACGAGTTCCTCCCCGTTAGTGATCCTTGATAGGTGATCAGGGCTTGTGTTCAACTTCCTTGGTTTGACTATCACTTCAAAGTCAAATTCTTGGAACAACAATAACCATCTACAAATTCTCCCCCCCAACATTGGCTTGTTGATAAGGTATTTGAGCATTGAATGGTATGTGAACATCTTGAAATGTTTTCCAAATAAATAATGCATGAACTTCTTAAGCGTGTAGACCATACCTAAGCCTTCCCTCTCTGTGTTATTGTAGCTCTGCTCCGATAATGACAATTTCTACTAGAAAATGTTATAGGATGGTCAAATTCTCCTGCTCCTGGTTGCGCCAGAATAGCTCCAAGTGTTATGGATGATGTATCTACATGTACATGGAATGTCTTTTCCCAATCCAGGAATACTAGTATTGGTGTGGTTACCATCTTCTCTTTCAAGGTATCTAGATCGCGCTGATAGTACTCATTCCACTGGAACTTTGTGTCTTTCCTTAGCAATTTCTCCATTGGAACAGTGATCTGCACATACCCCTTTATAAATTTACTATAGTATCTTGTGTGTCCCAATGTCGCTCTCAATTGACAGATTGTTTTTTGTGGTGGCAGGTTAACAATTACTTCAATCTTGGCAGGATATACTAGCAATCTTTGCTTGCATACTATATGGACCAATAGTATTCCAAAAGGTGTTCTGAAGATGCACTTCTTGATATTTAATGATATATGGCAGTGCCTACATCTTTCTAACATCAGTTGCAAGACCTCTACATGGTCTTTCAACAGACTATAGACTGTCTAATCATCCAGATATACCTCTAGAAGCTGGTGGATAAAATATTTAAATGCAACTATGACTACTCTTGAGAATATTGTTGGTGCATTGTTCAATCCAAATGACATGAATGTATACTGGTAGGATACCCATTCTGTGGAAAAATTTGTCTTTTATCTGTCTTTTGGTGCTATCTTGATCTGATGGTATCCTGAGAATCCATCGGTGAATGAATAAGCTTCATGTCCTCCTACATTCTCTAATACTTCATCTGTGCAGGGAGTAGGGAACGGGTCATGTAGGCACGCATCGTTCAACTTCATCAAGTCAACACATATTCTTATCCCCCCTTGTTTCTTCTCCTGAACTACCATCGGTATTACCCATTCAAACTCTTCTATAGGTTCTATGATTCCATCCTCCAACATCCTATCGATCTCGGCTTTGACATTTTTCTTATATATCAGGTTTAGTCTGTATGGTCATTTTCTAATCGATCTTGCCTCATCTCTGAGCAGTATATTCATTTCTCCTAGCTCTCATGTCATTCCTTTCATTTCTAAGAACGTTGTTGGGAACAAGTCATTGTACTCACGGAGTAATTCTGTTATAATTTTCACTGTTTGCTAATCCCAATAGTCTCCAATGTTGGCCATTATGGGATTCTCAATTGTCTGGATGTTGAATTTATTCACCTTGATCGACATAGAAATTAATTCTTATTCCAGAGATAGAACTTCCACTTCTCTCTCGCATTCAACTTCCTCAATCTAAATATCGCGCGGGTCATCTTCATCTGGTGCTTCTTCTTGCACATGGTAGCATGACACTAGTTATTTCACTATCTGTCTATTTTGATGTTGTTCTTCTGTCATGAGTTCAAATTTTGGTTCCTTAATGAATATCACCCCTATGATTTGTTTCATTGTTGCGTCTATGTTGGGGTCTCATGCTCAAATGAGAAAGTGACTATAAATTTCTATTGTAATATTGTCCAACTCGTAGTTCCTTTGCGCAGTTCCTGTTCTATATACCAGTTTGTTGGGATGCCCTCTAATGTGTGAACGAAATGGTGATTCCATTCCTCTGTTGGTGTCATTTTCCATAGCGCTATGCACTTCTCCAAGTGTTATGTTGGTACCCCCTTATACATCATATTTCTACAACTGGTGGTTTCCTTGTTTTGTGCCAAACCTAATGTGTAGTAACCGCTTACATTGATATGAGTCTTTCAATGTTTCTTTGTGCGCACCCCACCATCTCGTAGGTGTTTCTTCGAGTGCTATATCTAGGGCTAAGAGCCTATGATTTTATAAAACTTCATATTTGTACTGTGTTAAGAATGCTTCTAGTTCATTCACCCCATGGAAGTTGGGAGGTTCCCTTATCTCTGCACCTACCCATCTTACTGTGCGGTCTATTCTTGTGCATCTTCTTGTGGAGACTTCGTGTCACCTCTGCTGCCAATTTTCTAAGCATGTATCTGAGTCTGAAACACATGAGGTGATTCTTCGCCAAGTGAGTACTCGATCTACAATTGGGTTCATGCAATCTTCATCTTGTGCATTTGTTTTGTACAACTAGTTAATTTCCTCTAGGTCTAAGCAAGTAGGTTCTACAAACCTTTCCCCTTATGATGGTTCCAATGACGCAATGACTCTATATTCTTCCTACTCGAAGGTCATCCTTCGCGTCTTCAAGTTGATTATGGCCTAATTTTCAAATGCCCAATCCAAGCCAAGTAATGTTGGATAATGTGTTGTGTCGTCCACTATCTCGATTACTTTGAACTCGGATTTAGTCCGCACTCCATCTAGATCTATTGTTACCCATTTCAGTCTCCCAATCAGTAGAACTATGTTGGTTTGCTAGTTTCAGCTGAACAGGTGAATATCCTAATGTGGGTTCTCCCATGCATTTCCATGTCTTCTTGGGTAGTACATTGACTTCGGATCCTAAATCCAGTATAATATCTCCGATGTTGAAATCACCAATGTTGGTGTTCATCCTGAATTCTCTACCTGTTATCCTCCTTGTATGTAGATGATTGATTGTTTTATGTTCTAGATTTCCTTCTGCCTCTATGCTACATCTTTCTAGCATAATTTTTAATACTTTAACAAAGGAAAAAACCATTTTTTGGTTTTCCATTTATCTACTCTTCTTCAATTGGTCTTAAGGATTCCTTATGGGGTATTCTGATTCCATTGACCATCACAGATTGACCCTGGTTCAAAACTTAGAATCTTCCCAAAAAAATCCCTTAAAGACTATCGGCCCCTCTGGTAACCTAGAAGGAAACGCAGTACATAGAGTGTACTACACAGTCTCACCCAAGATAGCTTTATGGGTGGCTTCAATAGTCAGGTGTTTGCAACCTGAGACTAAGCGAGATCTGTGGTTGTGCACTATAAACTTTATTCAGTCCATCTAACATCTAGTTATAGCATTCATTCTATGCATGCATGTGGAATAACATATATAGTTAGTTACTTCATTCATATAACATTCATCAACTAATCATGCATAAATATGCCTTCATTCATTCACATAACGCAATGTTACCATGGTTCACCCCCTCCTAGGCTACCTCCACAAAGATATGGATCTCAAGATTTTATTATAGTTTGGAAATATCTCACGCCATGCATGGTTACAATATTAGTTCTCCCTCTTTCCCAAAGGCTCCTCGATCCCTGCGAGGATGAATAGATTGCACCAGGATCCTCTGCTTGCGATCTAACCCATAGGATCGAGTCGCTCACTCCCTCCTTAACTCACCAGTTGAATGAGTCATAAAGTTCTTACAGTTATCTCTCTTTTTGTCCCTCTGTGTGTCTCCTCTGTGTGTTTCGTCTGTGTGTCTCCTCTGTGTGTGTCTCTACTCTCTCTCCTAAGTAATACCTATTTATATCTTTGGCTCACCAACCATTACAATGCATTACAAAAACCCTAACCCTAGCGTTGTTAGGTCTTCCATGCATGCGCGCTTCTTCTGCCTCTCTTGCACATGTTGTTTTTCCTTCCAGCTGTCTTTTTCCTCTTGCATTCTTCTCCTCCAAAAGTATCCTTTCTTTCTGATCCATCCTGCATCCAACATCTCTTTTCCCCAAAGGAAATTTGAAGGAAGTTTCTCCATCTAAAGGGGGTCTATCCCTAGACCCTCCCCAAACTAACCATGTGGGAAGAAAATCCAACCTTTTGAAGGCATAAGAAAAATCAATGATGGAAATTCGCGAAGGAAAGAAAACCTCCATTACGAGGACCCTTAGAGCGAGGGACACCTTGAAAAACCCTCCTCAATGATTTTTCTATCTTTCAACGCCAGAGGGTTAGGGGGTGCCTGAAAATGTTTTTCCCTAAAAAGGCTTCTCCAAAGCCTCAACCCGGGAGTTCTCCTTATTCAGGAAACCATGTGTACAGGAAATAAAGCCAGAAGTGACTTGGAGCTAGGGCTTAAGAACTTGTTGTTTAGTTCAATTGATGCGGAAGGTTGGTTAGGGGGTTTAATTATTGGTTGGACTCACGCATGAAAAGTTATATTGACATCCTCTTTCCACAGTGCCATTTATGTAAAACTGATGGTTAAGGATGTAGGTTTTTCCTTTTCAGTGGTAAACATTTACGACCCTTATGTTGACAGAGTCCCCTACTGGGAAGAATTGGCTTCTGCGGGAGCTCTCAATTATCCCCTCACTCTAGTAGGCGAAGACCTTTACTTCATGCTCTCCCATCATGAGGCATGGATAAAAAAACCTATACATGATGCACAAAGGGGTTTCTTCATATCCTTCCTACAAGCTCATCGCCTTGTTGATATTGAACCCATAAAATTGGTTCCAACCTGGCACAATTTTCATACCGGTAAAGAAGTAGTATCCAAAAGATTGGATAGATATTTGATTTCGAAGGCCTTATTTTCCTTCGTTATTTTTGGTAAATTCTTCAGTAGTTGAAGGAGGAATCTCGGACCATTGACCCATCATTCTCAAGCTAAAATGTGGATTGGAATCCCCTCCAACGCCTTTAAAATTCAACCAAGTGTGGTTGGAAGAGGAAGATTTATGAGATCTAGTCAAAAAATCGTGGAAAAATCTAAATACCTCTTAACCACACTCTTTGATGAAACAATTCATAGAGAACTTGGCAAGGGTAAAAAAGTCACTAAGAATTGGCTTCAAGTATACAAATCTTGAAATCTGGGACAGTTAAAGGACTGTGAAGGAAGACTAGCAAATCTATATTATTTGATTGACGAAGGAACTCTAAGTGAAGCCAAGCTAAAGGAACTAAAGGAGTTGGAAGTTGGCATGCACACACTATTATAAAAAGAAGAGAAAACATGGAGACTTCGAAGCATAGCACTATGGTTGAAAGATGGAGATAATAATACTAAGTTCCTACACCAGTACATGAACTATAGGAAAAACCTCAATACAATATGGGAGATTGAAAACGAAGAAGGTGGACTAGTGATTTCTTATGAAGAAAAGGTCGAGGCAGGGGCCAAGTATTTGTTCACTCTCTTCAAATCCCATAAAGGATGTCCCATTCAAGACATCTTGCAAGTGGCTTTGAAATTTCATCATGTTATTACGGGGGATATGAATTGGTCCCTAAAAGAAGAATCAACCGAATTTGTGGTATTGGAAGCTCTTTCCTCCATGCAACATGGGAAAAGACCCTGAACTGATGGGTTTTCGGTAGAATTTTTTTAAAGTTTTTATGAGCTAATGAAGCAGGATATCCTTTTGGTAGTCAAATAATCGCAAAGGTGTGGTAAAATGTTGGGGTCCCTAAATTCCACCTTCTTTTGTTTAATCCCCAATAAGTAGGATGGGGCCTCTCTCAAAGATTATAAACCTATATCTTGTTGCAATTTTATATACAAGATAGTGGCGAAAATAATTGTGAGATACCTGAAATCAATTCTAAGCAAGATTATAGCTGAAGAACAATTTGGGTTTCTCCAAACAAGACAAATTAATGACGCACTTTTGGTCACGCAAGAATTTTTCCACTCTATCAAAACATCGAAGGCTAAAGCGACCATTCTGAAATTGGATCTCTCAAAATATTATGGTAGGTTCAATTGGACTTTCCTCATACTGGCTTTGTTTCAAATGGGCATGTCCTTTCAGGTGGTAAATTGGATAATGGGTTGTGTCTAATTAGCCTCTTTCATGGTTCTAATTAATGGTGCTCCCTCTAGTTTCTTTAAAGCTTCTCATGGACTGAGACAAGGCTACCCCCTCTCCACATTTTTGTTCATCATCATTACAAAGGCTTTGAGCAAAATGCTTCATGAGGCCATGAACTCTGGCGTGATAAGGGGTGCCAAGGTTTCAGAGAGGTATAAAATTTCTCACCTCCTCTTTGTCGATGATATTTTATGCAGCACCCTTGGTTTTGCAAGGGATATTTCTTCTCTCAAAGGAATTTTGGATCTCTTATGCTCAACCACAGGTATGACAATCAATTTTGATCAATATTTTTTGATACTACATTAGTGTTCAACTCAAGAAACCCTCCCGATAGGAAACATTATTGTTAGGTACCTAACCCCTCACATAGGTAGAATAATATATTTCGATGTAATAAAGGTCAATATTAATAAGGCATAGTAATAAGGAAGAATAAGTCCAATGTAAGAATACCTAATAGAAGCTTCAGCTTCTAGAAGGATCTTCCTCTAGATGGTTCTTTTGATAGGCATATTTAGTATAAATAGAAGTCGAGGGTATGAGAATTTTTTTCTTGGATATTATTGTAATATAGCTCTGCTCTGATGGAGGTTCCCCCCTCGAAGAGGAAAGTGAACATTTCTCTCAGTAATCAAAGTGCTCTTTCTAGTGTTATTCTGGTATCATTTTGGTATTATTGTGGTGGTGTTCTAGTTATATTGTTGTTCATCTGCCATTTCTAGATATTTATTTATGTTCTTCATACTTTTTTATATATGGAATATTACAAGTGGTATCAGAGCACCTTCCTCGGCAGAAAATTGTGGGTTAATTTTTTTTTAGGGTAGAGACGTATTTCAGCGTCTTTAAGCTACATAGATCTGTCGTTACGCGCATAAAACTGTGGTCCGATATTCATACACCCAGGAAATACAAGTGGTACTTAAGCGCACATCTGTTGGCCACCCTTGTAACCCTTGTTGGTACCCCTTCGAGTGGTAGTGCATCAGACAACACATGTATATGGATCAACCTAGATCTCCTTAAGCCCTCCATAAATAAACCGATCAATCGCCCAACTGCTATAGTGCCACCAAGAACATCACTCGGGAAGATACTCTCTAGTACCTGGGTAGTTGGGTAGTACAGCTAAGGGAACGGTCTAGTCTCCTTAGTTGGTGCCCTGAGATATTGGGTCGAGTACTATTGTTAGACCCCGCACTTATATCAGAGAGTTATAGCACACGACAAACCCTTGAATACCTAACCTTTGGGGATGGAAAAAAAATAGAATAGACAAGATATATTGTTGCGCCACTGTGTCTCCTACATTCGAGTTGCCAAATTACTACACATTTCTTCTCGTTAATCATTTGGGCATTTCATCATTGCAGTATTTTTCATATCAGAGTATAACTCCACAGGTGTAGAAAAAAAAATGGGATCTTGTTGGCACCATTATTCGAGACCTATTCTATTGGATTTCTCTCTTCACCCTTATTGCATTCATACCTATCATTTTTCAACAAATTTTTTTTGTGTGGCCCCACCCGCTTCTTTTCGGTTCCCTCGGCATCATGGCCCATACTCGTAGAAAAGACTTGGAAGCTCGCTTCAATACCTTTCACTCTAATTTCACAGAGACCCAACACGAAGTGAGATAGCTCAGTGCCAATATTGCCACCATCAATAAAAACATGCATTCCTCCATCATCGCCTCAATCGAGGAACTCAAACAAGACCTCAAACAAGACATTACTACCCATATTGAATCTGTCACTACGATTATTTGCACCAAGTTGCATATCCCTGCAGATCCTCCCTTATCTGACCCACCTTTGCATATCGAAGGTGAAACTTCCTCTCATTCCCATAATTTTCATCCCCGTCACTTTCAGCGTGACCTACGCCTTCCGCGTGTGGATGTGACCAAATTTGACGGCTCGGATCCCACTAGATGGGTAACTCAAATGGAACATTATTTCTCTTTGTACGACATTACAGATGAGTTGGACAAACTCCGGTATGGTGTTCTCCATCTAGATCAATAACATTGGCAATGGTGGCAATGGACAAAAAATGTTTTCCAAGGGTATGTTGCTTGAACACACTTTGTGGTAGAGCTTTATGAAAACTTTGACACTGACACCAAACATTTAGTATGTTTTACAAAGTTGAAAGAATCTGGAATAGTGGAAGACTTTATAGCTTCTTTTGAGCGACTGGATTTTCGTACAAAGGGAATGTCTGATGCTTTTTTCCAAGAATGTTTTATCAGTGGCCTCAAGGATGAGATTTGTGCCCATGTCCTCATGGCTCGGCCTCAAAGTTGGGTGGAGGCTACTAAAATATCTAAGGAAGAACAACAGGTTATCTCTTCTCAAAACTAAAAACCCTCCTTTATTCCTCGCACTAAACCAATAAATCCCACTCCTCCTTATACTCCACTAAAGATCCAAAAATTGAATAGGGCCGAAATAGTTGAACGCCAACTCAAAGGAATTTGTTATAATTGTGATGAAATTTTTTTTCTGGGACACAAGTGTAAGGAACAAAATATTTTTATAGCCATCTTGGAGGATGTTTCGGAAGAGGATCTTGAGGCTCCCCTTTTGTTTGTGTCACCTGAACCCACTAACATAACCCCTCCCTCAGACCCTCCTAAAGTAGAACCGATCATTTCCCTAAATTATCTCACTGGCTTCTCTGCTCCCCAAACCCTCAAGCTAATTGGTTACGTTAAGCATAGGAAGGTCATAATTCTTGTTGATAGTGGAAGTACCCATAATTTTATCCATCATTGCATTTCCCAAGAAACTAATTTCTATATCCGTGCAGTCGATAATTTCCAAATCATGATTGCTAATGCCAAGTCCATGAAATGTGGAGGGCGTTGTGAAAATGTGCATCTCCAAATTGGTGAATACCACCTGAAATCTCATATGTTTGCTCTAGACATGGGTGATTGTGACATTGTATTGGGTGCAGAATGGCTAAGGAATTTGGGTCCCATTCTCATGGATTTTAAGGAATTAACCGTGCAATTCGACCAGGAGGGCCAACAATATAAGTTGCAAGGCATCATCTTCGGTTCCCTAGAGATCATTAGTTCCCATCGCATGGAAAAGATGCTCAAAAAAGGTCATTCTAGCATTATTTCCCAACTCCATGCCATACAAGAAACTGAGACACCCTTTGTGCCACAGGACCTCCAATCCATCCTCTCTAAACATCAAGTGGTTTTTTCGACTCCCCAGGGACTCCTTCCTTCCCGTGGTTTTCATGATCATTACATTCCCCTTGTCCTAGGAATCCTTCCTCCCAATATTCGTCCCTATCATCATCGCTTTTCCCAAAAAAATGAAATTGACTAAATGGTTCAAGAACTGCTCAACGCAGGTGTTATTCACCCTAGTACAAGCCCCTACTCTTCTCCTGTGGTCATGGTCCTTAAGAAAGAAGGTTCTTAGCAGATGTGTCCTGACTTTCATGCCCTCAAAAAATCACCATTAAAGACAAATTTCCCATTCATGTCATTGATGACCTCTTGGATGAATTGAGTGGTGCCCATTTACTAAAATTGATCTTTGTTCTGGCTACCACCAAATCTGTATGAAAGAGGCAAACATTCCTAAGAATGCCTTTAGAAATCATGAGGGACACTATGAGTTTTTGGTCATGCCATTTGGCTTGTGTAATTCTCATCCACTTTCCAAAGCCTCATGAATCATTTCTTCCGTCCTTTTCTTCGTCATTTTGTATTAGTTTTCTTTGATAATATCATCATCTATAGAAAAACCTGGCCAAACCATCTTGCTCATGTGGATCGAGTTCTTCATCTACTCTCTCAACACCAACTTTTCCTGAAACAATCGTGTTGGCAAGGTCGGTGTCAGGGTGGATCCTAAACAAATTGAAGCTATGCAAGATTGGCCTCACCCAAAGACTCTCAAAAGCTTGTGTGGATTCCTGGGCTTAACAGGTTATTATCGCAAGTTTGTTAAGAATTATGGAAAGATTGTGACACCTCTCACTGCACTCCTTAAAAATAATTCTTTCACTTGGACTCCCACAACTACTCGGGATTTTCAAACCTTGAATATGTCCATGTGAAACACTCCAGTCCTGGACCTTCCTGATTTCACAAAGACCTTTGCCCTGGAATGTGATGCTTTAGGGAAAGGAATTGGCGTTGTCCTTATGCAAGAGGGTCAACCTTTGGCCTTTACTAGAAAACAATTGTTTGAGCAAAATTTGGGCAAATCAATCTATAAAAAGGAAATGTTGTTTATTATGCATGTCGTTGATCTTTGGCTCCCTTATCTATTGGGGAAACGCTTCCAAATTAAGACAGATCATCAAAGCCTCAAGAATTTTCTGGAACAATGCATTTCCTCCCCAGAGAAACAAAAATGGGTGACTAAGATCTTTGGATATGATTATGAGATCATTTACAATAAAGGCAAAGACAATCTGGTTGCTAATGCACTTTCTAGAAAATATGACAATGAAGGGTCCCTTTTTTCTCTCTCCTTCATTGTACCAGATTGGCTCCAAGTTTTTCTCCAGGAATGGCTACATGATCCCAAAAGTTTTCATTTGATACAACAATTGCAGTCCAATTCTCCAGTTTCCCTGGGGTACTCTTGGCTCCATGATGAGCTTCGATACAAAGGCCAATTGTATTTAAGTAAACAGTCAAAACTTAAATCTGCGGTACTTTCTGAGCTTCATGCTACACCCACAGATGGGCACTCCGGGTTTACCAAAACCTATGACAGGGTCAAACGTTATTTTTTCTAGGATGGTATGAAGTAGGACGTTCGTAATTTTGGGGTTGAATGTGATGTGTGTCAACGAAACAAGTGTGAAACAATCAAATCTCCTGGCACACTACAACTGCTTCTGATTCCACCTGTTATTTGGCAGGATATCTCTATGGATTTTACTGTAGGCTTACCTAAATCGAGAAATAAATCAATCATCATCGTGGTCATTGATCGTCTTTCCAAGTATGCTCATTTATGTGCTCTTCAATATCTATTCACAACATCCATTGTGGCTCAAATTTTCATGGATTAGGTTTTCAAGCTTCATGGCATGCCACATTCTATTGTTTCTGATCATGACCCAACTTTCACCAGCAATTTTTGGCAAGAATTGTTCAAGCTACAAGGCACCCAATTGCATCTCAACACGGCTTATCATCCCCAGAGTGATGGTCAAACTGAAGTTGTCAACAAGTGTTTGGAAACATATTTGAGATGTTTTGCATCAGAAAGAAAACATTAGTGGGCTCAATGGTTACCACTAGTTGAATGGTGGTACAACACTTTGTACCATACAACTACCCACATGACTCTTTTTGAAGAGGTATATGGACAAAATCCACCTTCAGTTCTCTCATATTTTCCAAGTGTATCAAAGGTCCAGGCGGTTGACCAAACGCTCACAGTTTGAGAGGCTATTCTTCATACCCTCAAAGAGAATTTGGTCATGGACCAAAATCGCATGAAGCAACAGGAAAATCAACGTCACTCTGAACGTCAATTTGCAGAAGGGGATCAAGTGTTTCTTCGACTACAACCTTACAAGAAAAATTCCCTCAAGGCTAACCATTGTCAAAATGTGGCGCCCAAATTTTATGGTCCTTATACCATTCTCAAGCATGTGGGACAGATGGCCTATCAGTTATATTTTCCCAACCATTATAAGCTCCATCATGTTTTTCATGTTTCCTACTTAAAGAAGGTGATTGGAACTAATTGCCAAACTCAAACCAACCTTCATGAGTTGGACGAATAAGGCTCCATTTGGCTACAACCACAGGAAGTTTTGGACCAACATGAGTGTCGTCTACATCAGCAAACCATCAAGTAAGCGTTAGTCCAGTGGAAAGATACAAATCCAGAAGATGCCACTTGGGAACCAGTTACCATTCTGCAACAATTTCCACATCTCAAGCCTTGAGTACAAGGTTGTTTTTAAGGGGGAGGACATGTTAGGGACCTAAGCCCTCACATAGGTAGAATAATATATTTCGATTTAATAAAGGTCAATATTAATAAGGCCTATCAATAAGGAAGAATAAGTCCAATGTAAGAAGACCTAATAGAAGCTTTCACTTCTAGAAGAATATTCCTCTAGATGGTTCTTTTGATAGACATATTTAATATAAATAGGAGTCGAGGGTATGAGAACTTTTGTCTTGGATATTATTGTAATAGAGCTCTGCTCTGTTGAAGGTTTCCCCCTCAAAGAGGCGAGTGAACATTTATGTTAGTAATCAAAGTTCTCTTTCTGGTGTTATTCTGGTATAATTTTGGTATTATTGTGGTGTTGTTCTAGTTATATTGTTGTTCATCTGCCATTTATAGCTATTTATTTATGTTATGCATACTTTTTTATATCTGGAATATTACAATTATCCTTTCCCCTATGAAAACCCTAGGAAAAGGTTTCAAATACCCTGCAAGATGCTTCATGAAACCAAATAAATATTGTATAACATATTGGGGATGGCTAGCTAAGAAAATCCAATTACATGTCTCAATGTGGGTCAATAGGCTCCTCTCTAGAGATTGTAGACTCATGTTACTTAAAGAAGTCATGGAAAGTATCCCAGTATATTGGTCCTCCAGTCAATACAAAGCAAGAGGGATTCATCTATCCAAATGGACCATGATAGAAGCGCCAAAGGTGCTAGGCGACTGGGGAATAAAAAAAATGTATGCCTTTCTCAAGCACTAGTAAGTCGCAACCTTTGGAGACTAATCCAAGGAAATTTACTATGGAAGTGGGTAATTCTCTCCAAATACCTTCCTAATATTTCCATCGCAGATTGGTTCCAAACACCAAGGAAATTCCCAAAAGGATCAATAGTGTGGAAAGATTTAGTGTCTGTGTTCCCTTTGGTAGGAGAATGAACCGTTTGGAAAATCAATGACGGGAGGAAAGTTTTCCTTGGAGAAGATCCCCAGCTCAGGGTAGGAAATGAATTGTGTTGCTATGATTCCCTCCTCCAGTCTTGAAGAGTGCAAAAAAATTTCAGCCTAAATGATGCTAAGACCCGAGTCCCCCATCCTAAAGGAAGGGAAGGATGCAAATCGATGACCTCCTTGGGGCTCGAAGGTAATGATGTCGAGGAATGGAACCTATATATCAACCACCTTATTTTCAATTTCATTACACTTGACGAAGAAACCCCAAACTCCATGTGTTGGTCCAAGAACCCAAAAACTGGGGACATCAAAGCTAAGATGGGATACAAAACCAATAGAGAATCCATGTTTTCAGGCACCAGAAAATGGTGGTGGAACCTTATCTGGAAATTAAACGCCTCGTTGAAATGTGTAACTACTCTATGGATGGCACTAAACAATAAACTTCTCGCTTGGGTTAATGGTTTGAAATGGGGTTAGTGTGGCCCTAGCAGGTGTTCTTTCTGTAAATCTCATGAGGAATGTATTTCTCACATTTTCATTGATTCCCCTTATGCAATTCAGGTTATGAATATTATTCAGGATAAGATAAAGCCAAAGACAGAATGGAATAAGGTCAATATCAGAGATTGTCTCAAAGCCTGGATGTCGAATAAATCAGTCTGTCAATACAAAGGACTACCAAATATATTGATTACAAATATGTGGTGGGCCCATAACTTGAGCCTTTTTAGGGACAAGGATATCCCCCCAGAAATAACATCAGGCTTATCCTTGAATATGGAAAAAACTTTTAAAGCTGAAATGAAAACAAAAAACCCCAAAACCCCAGTTATGCAAGAACTAGATTATGAGGTGCCATGTTAATTTTTTGATGGATCATGCTAAGATGTTAAGCCCTAAATAGTGTCACATTACCCCTTAATTGGGGAATATTACATTAGTAATGTTATTGTATTTATGTTGGCTTGGTTCCATTAGTTATAATTGTACCTCCTAGTCTCCTATATATACCAAGGAGACATTTTCATTTGGAATCATCTTGTACTTGAACATTTATGTGGTGTAAAAGGAGGTTGCCCCCTCGAAGAGGCTTATTATGTGAAATTATATTTTTTTCAAGGCGTTGAGTACTTGTTCTGAGGTTGTTCTATGCTATATTGATATTTGGTGCTTAACATATGGTATCATAGCTCAAGGTCTTGGGGTTTCGCTGCTACATCTGAGACACCTTGGAATTTTTGCTATAATTGTTTGTATACGACTTTTCATAAGGAACCCCTTGGAGGATATTTAGTATACGGATAAAGGTACATTGGTTTACAATTTCATCTCATGAGACCTTATACCTTTGTAGATACAGTCTGTGTAAGATAGGGTTCTAGAGTCATCCTGAATTTAGTCATTGTGGAATTTTCGCTATAAAAAAAAAATTGTAACGTTTCAGACCCTGAAATCTGAAGGTTATTCACAGAAATTAGTAAGGTATCTGTGATAAAAATTTCAGCTTCTGGGTCATATTAAATTATTATATACACCCTATGGAATATAGGGTATCTGACTAGTCCTATTGACTAGTCGCAAGCAGGTGTTTCGGGTTAAAAAATCATAACTTCTTCCTAGAGTATCCAAATTGAGTGAGACTGGTTGCATTGGATAGTTGATAGTCTGTAGTATTTATGGTACAAGTTTCACAATTTTATATCAATCAGTTTGTGTGGTGCACGCTATACAAGTGAGATCTCCTGAAAAGGCCAAAAATCAGCAAGTTGTGGGGAAGTTACCATAAATTCCACTTGGAAAATCCAATTTTTCTCAGACCTGTGGCATTGCAGAGAAGAAATATCATAGAACTAAAAAAAGAAAGTTTCATACCCAGAAAGGCCGAAAATTTGGAGATACAGCAGAAGAAAGATTGTCTAGCAGAACCACCTCAAAATCAAGGATTAAAAGTAATACTTGGCCAACATGCCACCAAAAAAGGGAACTTCTACACCAAATAAGCCTCCAAATAATCCCACTTGGACTCTTGATGAAGGTGAAGAAATGCGTAGGGACATAAATGAATTACAAAAGAAGACAATGACAAAAGATGAACTACAAGGGATGATGGATTCAACTGAAGCTAAATTGGAGGCAATAATGGATACTAAGATGGATGGTTTAAAAAGGGAGATCATGGAAGGATTGAAAAATTTCCAAATAGAGAGGACACCTGAAAGTGAAAATGTATCCCATGAAATTCATGATGAGGACACAAGGAAGATGAATCAAGAATGGAGAAACTCCAACTTTGGGTTGAAGACCAACCACGTTCCTAAGATCGATATGAGGAAGTTTGATGGCAAGGACCCAATCACATGGATACTTGATATGGAACAATTATTTGATCTACATAATGTGCCACATACACAAAAGGTACAAATTGCTTCTTTATATTTAGAACCCAATCAATTTGTATGGTATCGATGGCTTTGTTCTATCAAATCACTCGTCACTTGGACAATTTTCATGGAAGAAATGATAGCACACTATGAGGATACAAGGAGCAATACCTTATTTAGCCAATTGATAAATCTCAAGCAAAAGGATTTAGTTACATAACACATTGAGAACTTCCAAAGATTGAATATAAAGGCAACAAATATTCCAGATGAGCACTTGATTGATGTATTCATAGGAACTTTAAAGGATAGCATTCAACATGAGGTTCACCATTGTGAACCCAAATCATTGGAGAATGCATTTAGGGTGGCAAGAAATGTTGAAAGTAAAAATATGGCTATGGATACTAGAAGGACCAATCCTAACATCTATCGAGAGAATAATGCTCTTTCTTCTAAAACACCTCAACATGGATGATTTTAAGGATGGAAATTTATTTTAAAATGTAGAAACCTTGGTGAATCTTACTAATCCTTCATATGCCAACTATAAATGTTTGGCGATACTTTTGTAAAAATATTCAAATTGCTAAGGATTTTATATAGTTTGTATAAAGTTTTGGCGACTTTTAAGGTAAAATAATTTTATCCTATAGAATTTGGGCAAATCATTTTTAGAATGGCGAATCTTTTTTTTGGAAAAACTATGGAAAATTATCCCATGAGCGAAATTTAGTCCCTAAAATCATCCTTGCGTGACCTCCACCTACAAGGTTGACACATAAACAATTGGAGGAAAGAAAAGAAAAATGTGTATGCTTTAATTGTGACATAAAGTAAAGTAAGGGACATAAGTGTGGTCAGAGGAAATTATTCTACATATATTGTGAAGAGGAACAAGAACAAGAACCATCTCAAGATGAAAATGTAGAAGTGATTTCTTCTGAAGAGTTGACTCCCACGATATCGTGTAATGCATCGGCTGGAATTATCACTCCTCAAACCCTCAGGATCGAAGGATATATTAAAAAGAAAAGGGTAATAGTCCTAATCGATTCTGGTAGTACTCATAATTTCATTCACTATAAATTAGCCAAAGCTCTCAATTGCTTTGTATATCCAGCACCAGAGTTTCAAGTAATGATTACAGATGGAGGAACTATCAATTGCTCAGGAANGATGATGTCAAGAGGAAACCTTCTTAAGAATGGGATTATTTCATTCAAGGATTAGGGATTATATTAGAACCAAAAGAAAAAACCCTTTAAGAGGGGGTGGCCCCTCCAAATAGGCTCCATAAGTCTTGTGTGAAGGTGTAAAAATCCTAATAAAACATGTAAAAAAGAACTCACAATTCCATTCCAAGTGGACACATGGCTCTTCAAGGTGAAGAAGGCTTCACAAGTGATGAATGTAACCCTAAAAAATGGAAAACCTCCTATAAATCAGCTCTAATATGTCAAATGTGAAGCCAACAAGGTGTAATCACCCTCCTTAAATCATTCCAATGTCCTCTCCCATTTAGTGGATGGTTGAACAAACACACACATGCCAAATTAAACCTTCATGCAAACTCCAAGGTGGACATCTCATCAATTGATGTGACAGATGCCTCAAAATGAGTTAATAAGGTGAGCTTTCATAAATTTGGAATGTGCCAAGGCATGAGAAGCTTTGGTTAACCAAGACTAGCCAACAACAATTTTTATCAATGCTTTGGGAATCACAAATTACCTCGATAAATGTGAATTACATTGGGAAATGTGAAGATGCCCAAAAATATGAATGAAACTAATGCCATGCCCAAGCTCAACAAGACACCATGCAACATC